>JAQFXZ010000782.1:0-15667 GCA_034694025.1 Ceratophysella scotica | reverse complement strand
CTCACGTCCCAAATTCAGCATGTACTTAAAGACTTAAGTATGTTAGAGAATAAGTCACACTTGTGAGTACCCCGATTATTTTCGCATGCGAATACGAGTTATCTCAATCCCAGGGTATATATCTCAATCCCAAATAGCATAATTTCCTCTACTATCCTATTTCCTATTTCCTACTACCTTCAGTTTGCCTACAACCTAGGAGATGGGAGCTGGGTGAGGCTATTGAACTTTGATGTAAGTATAGCTAGAATACAGCTAATGTACAAAAACAGGCAATTCCAAATTCAATAGACATTTCGACTTGGATTGCGCAAATTGGAAGTACAATGTACTTCTTCATGACAAATAATAATTTGGAATCCAATCCAATCAAGCCTTCAATCCAAGCCGAAGTTTTACTCGTGTGTCAGTATTCGGTCCGGAAAATGCAAATATTTATTTATTTACGCAGGAGATGACGGTGCATGCTGGTGAGGAGCTAAGCTCACACTGTCAAAAGTGTATTCTAGCCTATGTTCCGAAGAATGACTTGACTCGGCGAATTATGGAAAAGGTCAAAATCTATATTCCAACCAAATACGGTTAGTGTTATTACGACTTAGCACGCTTCTATGTATGTATACTATGCATGCCCGCTTTCGATAGTGTACTACGAGTATCGCAATACAATAATTAGTTTTTTCGTTCGAGTATATGGCATGTAACATGCAATGTGTTGCTTTTTGAACTATTTCCAGACCTGGAAGCGTTCAACAAGGAAGAAGAAATCGAAGTCTACCTTGCACAAGCCGGGCTGAATAAAAGCATTCACGCTGCTACGGTTAAAGCTGCTATTGTATTTGACGGAGGTGTAAATAACCCAGCATTGACAACTTTTCCGGCCCGTCACACGATTTCCTACAAGATCCGCCTCGTGGACGTATACGGACTGGAGACCACGAATGAACTCTTTCCGTGGTTTCAACTTCCGGGTCCAAATACAGCAGGTGTCGTGAACTATGCCAACTCGGGTTTCTCTGGACTCCAGATAGCCGTGGATAAGGCTATTATGAACATTCTCACCGGCTTGGAAGCTCCACAGCAAGTAAGACCTGTTTTTTATGTGCCATAGATTCGCAGTGTGACGTGACTTATGCAGACCTGAGCAAAATAATTTGATTTTAAAAATCATGATCTTGTAATCTTAAGGATTTTGATTTTCGGATTTGTATTTTGAGAAATGTCCTATGATTTTGTATTTTGATTTTGTGGAAGTATCTATTTTGATCTTGAAAATCACGATTTTAAGCATTTGGCGATTTTAGATCAAGATTTGATTTCAAAATCACGATTTAAAATATAAAGTATCGTTGATTTTGATATGATTTTGACGAAGAAAAGTGGTTGATTTTGATTTTAGGATTTTGAAAACGAATTTTCGGTGATTTTGGTCAATGATTTTGCCCAGGCCTGGACTTATGATACTGGACATTTTTGATTAAATGAAAAGAACGAAATTCTCCGCTTCATATATTTCCTGTTTCGGGTTGAAACAATACTTTAATCACATCTTTGTTTAATCGTTTCCGCAGCTCAGCGCCCAAGCCTTCCCGTATCCGCCCTATAATGCTGTGTTTGATTTCAAACAAGTCTACTTCATTATGCTGCCTCAATTCCTAGTATTGGGATTCATCTTCATTGTACCTTCCATCATTCGAAACGTTGTTTCAGAAAAAGAAACTGGGATCAAGGTAATTAAGCATTCATCAAAGACTTTTGTCGCGAGAAGCTACTCGTTTGAATTGGGAAATGCTTAAGTCTGAATGTGTCAATTACTCCAGGAACTAATGAAAATGATGGGTTTGCCTAATTGGATGCATTGGATGGGTTGGATGCTAAACTCTCTCCTCGTCCTCGTCCTGACAATTACTATCGTCGTGTTCCTCTTCTTCGTTTCCTTTGATCACAAGTCTGGACCCGTGCTTGAGTTTAGTGACCCAACGGTCTGGTGGTTCGTTCTCTTCCTCTACATCATGGCTGCCACTTCCTTCTGCTTCTTTATTTCAACCTTCTTTCAAAGACGTAAGTAGGATTGAATTCCTGTGATACTTGTATATGGTGGAGCTAGTGTGGATATTTGGCTATTTTACATAATAGCCGGCTAATATTGGAAATGAATTCTAAGCAACGTTGACCAATGCTTGCAAACATGTGTATTTGATTTGTGACGTCAGCTGCTCCTACTCAGAATTTTACGTTTTTTCAATGTTATAATTTTTAATTCAATCAAATAAACCGAAACACATGATTTGGGATGAATTTGCTATGTCTCTGGTCTGGAACCCTGTTGATTTAATGTGTTGAGGTTTATCTGGTTGAATTTAGAATTACAACGTTGGAAAGAGCGGAATGAGTAAGAGCAGCTAACTACAAAAATCGGGTACAAATATTTAAAAGCGGTAATGAACGTTCTTGAAATTTCATTTTTTCATATTACCCGGGTATTATCGAAAAAAGTCAATTAACCATACTAGCTCCAACATATATTTCAATCCAATGTTAGATATGACAATTCCATAATTGGTTTTTGATTATCAATGCAGCCACGCTTGCAACTACAGCTGGAATCGTTCTCTGGCTCGTTTCCTACTATGTGCCTGTGCTAACACTGGAACCAAAATACCAAAATCTGTCCCTCGGTGATAAAATGCTATCTGGTCTAATTCCCAATGTTGCTCTGTATTGGGCAATCAAGGCCTTGTGTTCCTTTGAAGGGAAATGTAAGTTGGTGCTATTTTAACCAGTTTTAATTGTACGAATTTTTGAGTTTACGTTCAAAGATTTACCCCAATGCACTTTTCGTGTTTCTACATATAGCCGTCGGAGCTCGCTGGTGGAATATCGCAGAGCCCATCAGTTCAATAGACGAGCTGTCCGTGGGTCTGGCCTGCCTTATGCTCATCTTGAATATAATTCTCTACATGACGTTGACAGTTTACTTTGAAAGTATTATTCCCTCGGAATACGGTGTTCGAAAGCCTTGGTATTACATTTTCAAGGTAAGCCAAAGCCAAGAAATTGGATTTGTTTCAAGTTTTGATGAAGTCGAGATTAGAGTGTATAACTTATTCAATAATTGGTTCAAACTTGTTTGGGTCAGCACGAGCACGCAATATACCATGGCAGAAGGGGTTGTTGAGTTCAGGAATTATTGATTTGGGTTTCGTCTCGTCTAACTTATAATCGTTTTTTCCCTGTCAGCCTTCAACTTGGGTGTCTAAAAGAAACCCAGACTTGAATCGAGTAAACTCTGCACGCTCCGGCCGTGATTCGCCCGATGAGCGACCGGGTTTTGAGGAAGAACCAACTGGACTAGAGGCGGGGGTTGTTTTGAAGAACTTGACCAAACGCTTCGGATCTCAGAAGGTGGCTGTGGATAGAGTTTCATTTAAAATGTATGACGGACAAATTACGGCTTTACTCGGACACAATGGAGCGGGTAAAACGACGACCATGTCCATGTTGACAGGTAATTATTTTGTAAACAAGTTGAAATTCTGGTGACAAGCGTTTTAGTACACCGTAATGTTTCAGCTTATGTATTTGAATGTAGGTCTTTTTGGACCAACAAGCGGAACAGCGACAGTAAACGGTTACGACATTAACACGGATATGGATAAAATTCGAAGCAGCATGGGTCTCTGTCCTCAACACAATATGCTGTTCGACAAATTGACGGTTGAAGAACACCTGCTCTTCTTTGGACGTGTAAGTAAAGGTCAAGCTTTATGACAGTATAGCTTGTACGCTCAATTTAAAGCGTTTTAGTATCTTTGCAGCTAAAAGGCTTAACTACTGGTCAAGCTCGAGTGGAAATGAAGACACTGCTGGAAAAGCTACAACTTCGTGAGAAACGGAATGCACTATCCATGGCTCTTTCTGGTGGTCAGAAGCGGAAGCTTTCCCTTGGAATGGCACTTATCGGTGGAACGAAGGTACCGAAAATAAAAATCGGGGTTCAAACTCCTTTTCTTTCAGTAAATTACTTAGAATTTACAAATTCTATGGCTTCGGAAATATTCCAGACAGTTATATTGGACGAGGTGAGCAGTGGAATGGACCCAGAAGCTCGACGTGCCATTTGGGACTTGTTGCTTGTAAGAATTCCGGATTCTGGATTTCAGCAGGACTAAGCTGCCTTTCTATAAAGCTGAATATTCTATTTTCGTAATTTTGCATAGGAAATGCGAGGCGAGCGAACAATTCTACTAACGACGCATTTCATGGAAGAAGCTGACGTGTTGGGTGACAGAATTGCAATTATGGCTGGTGGTCAAATCAAATGTTGTGGAACGCCCATGTTTCTCAAAAAATTCTACGGTAACATTTACACTCAATTTGAGGTTGTGCTTTTCAAGTCTATCGAAACAGGGCTCATCCAATTTGATCCCTTTTGCAGGTGCTGGCTACACACTAAAGATGACGATAAGTGTTGGTTCAGACGCTGGCACAATCTTGTCCTGTGTTCAGAAACATGTTCCCAATGCAACATTCAAAGCCCAACAGTCAGCTAATACGGCCGAGGTTGCAATTACACTCCCCAATGAAAATCAAATCACTTCCTGCTTCCCCAGCTTGTTCACAGAACTTTCGGATTGTAAGGAAGAGTTTGGCATTCAGACCATTGGTCTCTCTCTCACGACAATGGACGAAGTATTTGTAAAGTGCGTTCTAGATTCTAGAATATCTGTTGTCCATCTTTACTGTTGAATTTAATGCGCTAATTATATTCTACTTTTTCATCAGGGTTGGTGAACATCATAACGAAGAAATTGATCAAATTGAATCGGACTCGGGTTCTGATTCGAGCAGGAAACCCATGGGAAACAACGAAACAAAAAGTGAGAAATTCAGTATCCTTTCGCAGTTTTAACTATTCAGTTTCACCGTTATACAAAATTGTATAATTTGCTTTACAGTTTTGGAACGTGACCGACTGACCGGCCTCCAGCTCGCGTATCAACAAGCAGATGGTCTTATTCGGAAACGAATTATCTACACTCTACGAAAGCGTCGCCTGTTCGTCAGCCAGTTCGTAATGCCGTTAGTTCTCTTGATAATTGCAATTTTACTAAGTAACCGGAGTTTTCTGCCGTCGCCCTCTCCGCACTCACTGAAAATGTCCCTCTCGTCGTACAAGACACCCGTCACCATGTATTCGTACAGAGATGAGGTAAAATTATGTTTTATTTTTGTAAACTGCTTCAAATGGCAGAGAAACCCTAAAATTTTTGTATACTCAGCTTTAATACATGTACAGGGTCTCGGAGTTAAATACGGACAGCTAGTTGGAGCATCTACAAAACTTTATGTCAACAACGGATCTCTTGAAGAGAATTTAGTATCGGTTGGAATTCAGGACGTGGGAATCTATCGGGCAAAGTACATTGTAGCTGCTGATCTGAATACAACAAGCGTGAACGCCATGTTCTCGTCAATCCCGAATCACGCCTCACCGCTGAGTATCAACATTGCTTCAAATGCAATCTTGAAGAACATGGCTTCCGACAAGGATTTCAATATTGAAGTAGCGAATCATCCTCTCAAAACTGCACTCAGCTCTCTGCTTGAAGCTTCGCAGCCTAATCCGGGTTTCTCACAAGTTGTTCCAATTCTGTTTGGTGTTTTTCTCACAATTGGTCTGGCTCTCTTTGCGGCCAGTTTCATTGTGTTTCCAGTTGAAGAGAAGCTATGCAAGGTATGAACATATTTTTCTCTTGCTTTGTGCATTATGTATTTGTTGGAGCTAGTATGGATAATTGGCTATTTTACATAATAGCCGACTAATATGGTAAATGAATTCTAAAGAACGTTGAACGTTCAATACCGCTTGCAAATATGTACACCCGATTTCTGTAGTTAGCTCCTCCTACTCAGAATTTTACACTCTTTCCAATGAACTCATTCTTAATTCAATCAGATACACCTAAACACATTTAATAAACATGCAAGGTTCCAAACAAAGCAAATTCATGCCTAACCATGTGTTTAGGTATATTTGATTGAATTAAAAACTATATCATTGAAAAGAGCGTAAAATTCTGAGTAGTAGTAGCTAACTTCAGAAATTGGATACACATATTTGCAAGCATTAATAAACACTGCTTTGTATAGACTTTCAATATTAGCCAGCGATTACGTAAAATAGCCAACTATCCAAACTAGCTCCAACATATTCATTCTTTCTTTATGTTACTTCTTTAGGCGAAGCAACTGCAACTAATGACTGGTGTAAATCCGCTAATCTTCTGGGGCTCGTCCTTCATTTGGGACTTTCTCGTGATGTCACTTCTCATTTGCCTTATGGTACTTAGCTTCCCAATCTTCCAAACCTTCGGAGCATTTACCGTGAACGGGGGAGCAGGTAAAAAAAAAACTAAAAGCCAATATCAGATGAATGATCTTTGGTTGTGTCAACTATTTTTAAAATAATGATAAATTTCAGGCGTTGTCTTCCTGATTTTAATCGTCTATGGCTTCTCTGCGATCTCATTCTCCTACTTTTGCAGTATATTTGTACAAACTGTTCCCGGTGGATTTTCTTTCGTGACAACTGTGCATATTTTGACAGGTAGGATATTTCACTAACTCGTATCTCTTGATTCTCGAATTAGCAGATATTTTCAACATCACTTTGTGCTTCAGGTATGATACTGTCACTGGTGGTCTACAACCTGGAAGATGCCCATTTAGGAGATGACACGGCTACAGTCCGAGCCGTTGGCCGCCTCTTTCCTGCGTTTGGTGCATCAGTCTCTATAATGAGATTCACGGCAATTTCCACCCGAAACAGTCGTTGCAATATTCTCTCACAGAGTACCAAAGATCTCATTTGCAATCCAGACTTCCAAGTTAGCCCGGAATTGCGTCAGTGCTGTCGTGAGCAAAGATCTTTATTCTAATTCTAAAAATGTGTCAAAGTTATAGTAAAATACTTAGTCACATTTTCCTCCACTTTGTAGCAAACTGTGCAAACTTCACAAACGTTGAAGTTCCCATAATACCGAACTTTGAAATCCCAAGTATTCCGAGTTGTTTCAAGCCCGAACCGTATTTAACTTGGATTTTCAACCCAGACTCTCCGCCAGATGCATTCAAAATTCCAGGAATTGGACAGGATTTGTTCTATCTTCTCTTGATTGGCTTTGCGTACCTAGCACTTCTGATTATTATTGAATTTGGAATTTTGAAGAAAATCGGAGCATTCATTTTTCGCTCAGAAAAATCTTCCTTCCAAAAATCTTCTGAGGATGAGGATGTGCAGCATGAAACTGAGAGGGTTGCGGATTTAGTTGGCAGTGGTAAGTTCGAATATTCAGTTCGCAAATGCGCAGGTCAGGTTCTTTCAACATCAAAAGCTAACATTGACACAATTGACAGGCCGAGTGAACGAAGACGCATTCGTGGTTGAGAATCTGTGCAAGAGCTACGGGTCACTTGCAGCTGTTTCCAAACTGAGTTTCGGAGTTCATCATGGAGAGTGTTTCGGACTACTTGGAGTGAATGGTGCAGGGAAAACAACAACTTTCCGGATGCTCACTGGAGACGAGATTCGTTCCAATGGAAATGGTTATACGACAATGTACACACTGGAAAATCATCGTAAAAAATTCCTGTCCAGTATTGGCTACTGTCCTCAGTTTGACGGGATCGTGGGTGTTCTGAGTGGAAAAGAGATGCTCGAACTCTTTGGTCGACTGCGCGGTGTTCAGCCTGGAATGGTTGAGAAAGAAGCTGACAAATGGCTTCATAACATGGGTATGAGAACACAAAATACAAATGACGGAGAAATATCATCAGAATCTCACAACTCAATTGCGTAATGTTTTGGGGTTGATCGCTAATCGTTATATTGCAACATTTTCTCCAGGATTGTACGAAAGCCGAGACGTCCAGTGTCAAAAGTACAGTGGTGGAATGAAGAGACGTTTGAGTGCTGCAATGGCACTAATTGGCGATCCGCCAGTCATTCTACTTGACGAACCGGTTAGTACCTTTGTCAGCTATCAGTACAAAGTATCAATGCTCGTATGCGCTAAAATGTGGTCGAAATATGCAACAAAAACAATTAATATGCAAAAGCACGCATTTTAATTTCGAAAGTTAATTCCTGTTACAAAATTCATTCAATGAACTTTAAAAACGTAAGAATTGTTGAAAAGCATCACACTAAGAGCAATCGGCGAAAATTGGCTTTTGCAAAACAAGGTAGTTGCAGAAACTAGAAACTTGCATAAATCCTGAATAGAAATTGAATAAAATAGAGAGTTAACCTTCGAAAAGTGTCAAAATATGCCGTAAAATATGCAACCAAAAACAAGTTCTTCTGCAAAAATAAGCATTTTAATTTCGAAAAAGTCAATTCCTGTTACAAAATCCATTCAAACAACAAAAACGTAAGACTTGTTGAAAAGCATCGCATTAAGAGCAATCCTCTAAAATGTGCTTTTCCAAAAAAAGGTACTACTAAAAACTAGAAACTTGCAAAAGCCTGAATAGAAATTGAATCAAATTGAGAGTTTACCTTCGTAAAGTGTCAAAATATGCAGTTAAAGCGCAAAAATATGCTCCAAAATATGCACCAAAGTAAATATCAAAGTATGAAAATATTCACTAAAACATTAAAATAGGCAAAAATATGCAGTATATTTGGTAATTGGACCCAGGTCAATGTGAATCGTGGAGATCTTAACTTAAAAGTTCCGCTGCGATCCCCCGAGAAAATACGGTTTTACATAGGAATGCTTGCCCTAGTTATCAAATTGAATGGTTTTGTATTATTATAAATAATTTTGCAGACCACCGGAGTAGACCCAATTGCACGACGACAATTCTGGAGCGTTCTGTCAGCTGTTCGTGACTCGGGACAGGCTGTGGTTCTAACTTCACATAGGTATTTCATAAGAATGTTACGTGATTCTTTCGTTTTTGAACTTTCGCAAATCAATCCATGTTTCTTGCTATTTTTTTTACAGTATGGAGGAATGTGAAGCACTCTGTTCCCGACTTGGAATAATGGTCAATGGGCAGTTTCAGTGCCTAGGTGGTGTAGAACATTTGAAGAATAAGTTTGCACAAGGCTACAGTCTTGTTTTGAAGTTAAAACCATTACTTCCACTAGACTCGCCCGAGGTCGTCGCTCTCTGCGAGCAAATCAGTATTAAATTCAACCCGTGCACACTCAAGGATCAGCACCAAGTAAGACACAAGCCGCCATTTTGTATTCCGAACAACGTCACGACTTTAGCTCAAAACTAAAACTTCGCTTTGACTTTTGACATTCTAGAACATACTCCAGTACCAAGTATTGAATACTTCCATGTCCTGGGGTCAGATTTACAGTTGCACTGAAGCACTGAAGACTCGATTCAGCGAAGTGATAGAAGACTACTCTGTGAGTGAGACGACACTGGAAGAAGTGTTCTTGGCATTTGCTCGAAAGCAATATTCGAATCGGGATGCAAACGTCTCCTTCTTCAAGAAACTTATTACCTGCCAATGCTGTCAGTAAGAGTCTTTCATGATGACTTAGTTTTATTTGCTGTTTGGCTTCGATACCAAAAAAGTTGGATGCCTAAGCTTGCCTAGGCTAAGCTCGTCTAAAATATCTGATAACTGAGACCTTAACTAAATTAAAAGTATGGAACTGCTGTGATATGGACAATGAATAGCTAGTTTGCAACTTAAGAGGTGCCTAAGTAATGAATTCAAGCCTTTTGTAGCCTTATAAAGTAGAACGCCTTATATACTGTTAGCTGTTAGTCATATTAAAGCTAGAGACGTGCAAAATGATTTTAGATCTCTCTAGGCTTCAAATGAATTTATAGTCAACTCGCTGTGAACAGTTCTAATGGAATAGCCTCTAGTTACGATTTGGATTTGGAGTCAAAAAATATTCTAAATTCACAACTACCTCCTTGAAATGTCCGTTCTCTTATGAATTACACGTCTAAATTGTCTGCTTTATTCTCTATGCACAAATACCAATCTCGTAAGCCAATAAAAATTTGGTTGCATCAATTTGACAAATCCAGAGCCTTAGCCCAAGTCCAAAACTTGCTTGTGTAGTTCCTTCTTATCGGCCGACTCGATCTTGTCCCAAACGCCGCCGATCCCGGCTGGTGGATCCAGAACGGAAAGGGAAGTTCGTCGTGATGAATGGAAGGAAACAATACTGCTCTCATCATCCATATCTGCAAATCGGACCGCAATTGCTTCTTGTGAAGGACTCGACAGTCTGTAAAGGGGTTTCATAAATTCAAATAAATGTAGGGTGCAGAACGTCACTGCCATGCCAGACCAAGTTGTAGGCTCCTCCTCAACTCAAGAACTTTAAAAAAAAATCTTACTTCAAAATGAGTGTCCCGTCCGGATTCTTGGTTCGAATAGGCTGCATGAGTAGAAGCTCACGAAAGGTCGTATGGAAGAACTGAGATGCCTGGAAGCCCTTGTCCTTCTTCGGACAGCATCTAAACTTACGCTTCTTTTGTCGGAACTGTAAGGTTGGAAGTACAAAAATCACATTCATTTCAGAATTACCGAGACAAGTGCCGTACATTTGAAGTCAATGACTTGCCTCGTCAAATGAGAAGAGTTCAGCTGAAGACTCGGCGAAACCCTCAATGTTGAGCGCATATTCTTCGTGCAAGTATCGAAATGCGAGTTGAACCATGTCTCGTAATTCAACTGCCTTCCGGATGATGACACTGACCCTGGTAGTGAAGATGATGATCTCTTCGATGAGTCCCTTTGTCACTTCGGCCAAGTTGGTCTTGTGGTCGTGGGTCGTTTGTACAGATCGAACGAATTTCCGTGTCAATCCTTCCATTGCATGGAGACAGGTCAGAAAATGTGGATCGGGTTCCTAAATTAATGCAAAAGCATGAAAAAGTGGTCTTTAATCTTTAAATTTTAATGCAAAAAACGGTTCGAATAGGTACCTCAAAACGTCCATTGAAGATGTCCTCGACTAAGAATCTCATCTGCGTATTGAAAATTACAAGTTGAGCCTTAATGTGATCCAAAAGGGACTTGAGAATACCGATTCGGAAATTCTTGGGCTGCATGTTCAAGTTTTCCCAATTCTTTTGAACTTCCTTCGATACTCTGTTTCGAACAACAATCTTGACTGGATGAGAATCCAACTCTGCTTCCTTGGAGGCTTTGACCAGTTCCAGACCTTTACCGAAGGGTACAGGCTTGGGGAGCTTGAAGTTTGTCTCCTTGCTTCCAAGTCTTGCTGCAGAACGATTCAGAATTTGAAGTGCTTCTTCGGCAAATGCATTGTGAGACGGGCCGTACTTCATCGTTCGTTTTGCCACTCTGTCCGCAGTTAGCGCCACGTCCGCGAAACAAGTCAACAAGTTCTTTATGTTGTACAACAAATGAATAATTCATTAATTAAAAATACAAACATCCAAGATCATTTATAAATAGGCATTACCTCGAATTCCGCTCTTGTTAGAGCTGCTTCTGCCGGGGCTTCGGTACCCTTCTGTGCACTGCCCGCTTCGTTGTTTTGAAAAAGGTGATGGACGCCAAAGGCAAAGAGCCAGATTTGTGCAGCTAGAAAGTTTAGCTCAGTGCCTTCCTTCCGTCGATAGGCTTCTGGCACTTCGAAGACTTTCTCCGCATACTTGAGTGTATTCCGATTTCCCCTGATGAAGCTTGTGGCGAAGTCGTAATACGCTGAAAATGTGTCCGAGGCCCGCTTGTATTCCGCACTGAATATGGGTGAGTCCCTGTTGGTGGAAAATTGATGGCCATTGGATGTGAGACAAGAACAAGATATGTTTGTCTATGTGAACAGCTGGGTGGCTAACGCTTACCCAGCTCCGGTACCACCTCGCATGACCTTGTCGTCGTCCAGAGTCATTGCAGAGCACCTTTCTGCACACGAGTACAAGCATAGACAACAGGTTCTGCATAACAAGAAAACCCAAACAGATCAGAAGTTGCTTGGCGCTTATTTTAAATCAATAGCGAGGCCTTAAGGGTAACTTACGGTGGAAGTAAATCGTCATCGTCTCGGTCATTGCTGTCACCTGAATCCAATCCTACACCTTCGTCCACATAGTTTCTGGACACTCTACGCAAGCGGCGTGGAGACTTCTCTGCGCGCCGAACTTCTCGATCTTTTCCGGCAGTTTCTCCATGCTCCTCTGCTTCTTGAACAACTAAATTCGGAAAATTGTTCAATCGTTCATTCAAATGGTTAATGCTAACATTGCAAGTAGTATTCTAAGATCGCAACAGATCCCTTATGATCTCAAGGTAGGATTTTATTTTACCTTCTTCCGGGAATTTCACGAGGGGCTTCCGCTTCTTACGAAAGAACATGAAGTCTGACAAGCTTCGGACATAGTTGTGCTCCTTGAACTTAGAACGACCGGTGGTTCTAAGACTTTAAAAGAAAGCATTAGTATTCAGTATTAAATCAACTATGCTGTAATCTGACATGATGCAACTTACTGGAAAACAAATGGATTGATGTACTTGTCTAAAGAAGCAATAATTTCAATTTAGGTAATGAAATATTCGCGTTCAACGTTTTGAAGTAAAGTATTGGCTTACTGTGTCCTTGACTGTCAAAAATGGAGGAGAAGTCCAAGCTGGTTGGGTCGAATGCGGAATCCTTCTTTTTCGGGTCCCGTGCTGTCTCCGTCACATTTTCATTCGTGTCCGATACTATGACTCTAAATTAAATCAATTGAGAAAGTTTAAAGAGTTTCAGTAAGTCAAAATATAGAAACGTACTTGGCATCTTCATCGTTGTTGCGGTCGCGGAGTTGTGCAGATGATCCCTCAGGAGAATTGTTCCTTGGTTTGAGTGGCGGATTACGTCGCTGGAACCGAAAACCGGGTTCAGAAGGAAAAAGCCCACTGAATCGGGTCGAGTTCGAATACATCTTCGTAATTTCTACTGAATCAAAAACATTACTTCGGCATACCTTATGAATTTTTAAATAATTAGTTCACAAGCTATTCCGATCTCTCCGATGGAACTATTTGGGTGGGGTGGGATATCATCAGGGCAAATGGACTTTTTGTTGTTTTCCTAACAAAAGAAAACAACAAACAGTCCAGTTGCCCTGGATATCATATCAAGTATGCTGGAATAAAAACTACGGCCCATATCTTGCATGCTCATGGTTCATGGTAGCATTGGCAACATTGGGCCGCTTAATGACAGGGCTTCACACGATCCATGTTTATTGAAATCACATAATTTGTATACCAAATTAAGAGAGGCCGTGCTGTCCAGCCTCTGAGGTTGTGCGTGCGTTCCAGTGCCAGCATTCTGTCATACATCAGACATCTACATGCTGCGAATCGAGATGGCGGTATCTCAACTGAGCGACGACGTGAACACGGAAAATTCGGAATTCCATTCCATGGTTGTTGATTGTCAATTCCTGGGTTGGAGTCAGTTGGAGTTTAGTTCGCTACTTTACATTTAGTCAACGTCAAACGTTCAGCTGCACCGGCATCTAAATAAGCTAATCATTTACCACCCGCCACCCGTCATGAACCCTATATTGAGGTAAATTATCCGCTATTTTGTAATTGAAAATTGTTGACGTTTGACGTTGAACACGTAATTGCTAATTGTGTATTGTATCTGTTTTCAATCAAACCAAAACCTTTTATTTGTTTGGTAATGCTTGTTTCTGTGTGTTATGTGCTTGAGTGAGTGAACTGAACACTGAATGTGTTTAAAAAATCGGCGATATTTCGTGAGATTTTGAGATATTTTGTTGAAGTTGACTTTGAATTGATGATTGGCTTGGCGCTGCACTCAATACTTTAGTAATTTAATTAACTATGTTGTTGGGTCAGAAAGAAATATAAAAATCGTTACATCTTCATAAAAGTATCAAAAATATCATAAATATCGTGGTATGTTGATGACAATATCGTGTCTGGAACGTCAATTTGCTATCCGTTCCTGTTTAAGATCATTTCTACTCTGAAATCGTAATAATTACGTATGACGTAACGCGTGACCTTATCCTGCTTGTTTTGTATGCATTCATAATTTACATATTTCCGGATTCGGTGCTGTGAGTCACTGAAAGTTGAACACATTAATTTCAGCTTCAAACCAAACCAAATTTAACTCTTTCTGATTCTATATTAACTAAGTATTCATTTGTCATATAGGCACTTGTGTTAACAAGAGGAAGGGGTGCACTGACTTCAAGGTTAAGGAATGGACCCTTCGCTGGAAGAACCGGAGAATTCGTTGTTCGACTTTAAATCCGTAATAGTATCGAACCTCCAGCCCCAGCCCGTTGAAGCCACCAGCCTCAGTCGCCTGAAAATAGATGAACCTCGGACTCTTAAGAAACACGTTTTTCAGAATGAATCTTCTGACTCAGACTCATGGGAAACAGATAGTGACTTGGATGAAGATGAGGTAACTTGCCAAATAATATATTTCAATTGACAATGTCACAATATCAAACTTCGCGAGCACAACGCCAAATAAATCGTAATAACTGAATTTTATATCTATTCTCCATTCTCCAACAAGGCGGCAGGAGTGCTCAAACGACTTCTGAAACCAAATCCAATTGACCTGGGTGGATTCAAACAAGGAACTCCAGAGAATGGATCCCAGTACCTGTTCACAGTCATGAAGGAGGCCAAGAAAGCTCCTAAACTGGTCAAGGCTCTCAATCAAGAAGAAATAGAGAGGAGAGTCAAAGAGGCAGAGTTAAATCATCGAACTGAGAAGCCCTACTTTCAAATACCGAGTGACATCAAGGTTATTTGAATTGAAAATCATTTTAAATTCCAAAATCACAGCTTAGAATATTCACTACCGTATTTATTTACTATTTTGATCTTCTGACATTTCAGGAAGTCAAGACAGAACCTGATCATACCTCACTGCTTCCCAATCGGGAATGGGAAACCAAGGTCATAAGTCGATTCTCTGAACTTCATTCTAAAGTGGATCGATGGAGAGCTTTGATAGAGCAAAATAAGCTTCGTGTTCCTTTGCCAGATGGAGTAGACTTTGTAAGGATTCAATTTAATAAGTATCCATATTTAGCAACGTGTCCACGGCTTGAGCGCTCGAATCGCATATATGCTCAAACTCAGATTCTGAGGGTCATTCTATTAATTCGTGCGCGTCTTGGAACAGCTGGGAAACTGACAAACGTGAATGAATTAGGCTGAAACTTTCACTTTCACCACAGGTTAAGTAATGACTGAATTACATTGCAGCAAAAAATGGAGTAAATATATTCATATGGACAGTTTTTAGTACAATTTTAGTCTTAAAGGGCGTTTTTTAAATTAAAAACGTTAAAAGTTTCTACCTCTGCATATTTTTCGACAATTGTTTCTTCGCTTGAGCAGATATGGACATGGACTACCATGCTTATTTTTTGGTAAAAGCTTCAATAGACTTTAGCAAGCAGGACGGACGAAGTAATTTATTTTGTAAATTACCCAAAAGCGATATTTTTCGAACATTTTTTAAAATCTGTAAAACAGAAATAAGTAGCTGGATCTCAATCTCAACTCAAGATTTAAACATATTGTAAGTTGTAAGCATTGTATTCTCCTCTTGACTCGGTAGCTCATCAACGAGTACTGTTATGCAAAATTAAAA
>JAQFXZ010000781.1:0-15678 GCA_034694025.1 Ceratophysella scotica | reverse complement strand
TTCCGAGCGGCAACACTGCGTTGCACCCTTCGCACTCGTGGAGATATTTCTGCCATTCGCACTCATGGGAATCGCACCCGTGGGCATAAGTCCTCTCTTCTACTGCTTACCCTATATGTAAAACATTCGGAATTTTAATTGCAACCTTCACGAGGTAGAGTAAAATCTTCTACTTATCCCTAAATTCTACCCACAGAAAATCTGATGCTTATCGCTTTTCCAATGTCAATTACCTCTGTCCAGTCAAAAGCTCCTCCAGGCAACACTATGCACACTGCGACCTGGCCTATGGAAATAAACTCAATTACAGTAACCAAACTTGTCCTATTTTGACATTTAATCATCATCTGGAATATGCATTTTGAGATATGGCAATATCAATTCATATTTCTCTGTCCTGCCAGGAAACGGCTGACCGGACCAAGACTGACAAGCAGTAGCAATCGATTAGCACAATTCAGTGTATTAAAGGTCTAAGAATTCCTGTAACGCTGCTGTCCTGTTAGGCGGCGTTAGATGTCCAATCCAGGGCTAGTAATTAATAATAGATATGTTTCTCCGAAATTCCAGACACAAAATCCATAATGCTCCTTTCACATCCGCCCTTCACCGTGACATTAGGTAAAGTATGTCTCGAGCAAACATTTGAAAGACGGTTCGACAAATACAGCCACCGTGTAGGTGTTGACTGACAGAAATCCGTTTCGGAAAACCCACCGGTAAAGCATAAAGCACTACTACGGATTCCGAATTTCATATAAAATGAGATATCTCCACAATTAACCCGTAAGTGATTTGGGAGACACAACAGGCAGCCCGAAAACTCGTCGCCGTCCGTAAGGCGACAATTGGGCAGGGACAATTGGACGAGCGACGATTGGGCGGGGCGACAATTGGGCGGGGCGACAGTTGGGCGGCGACAATTGGGCGTGCGACAATTGGGCGGCCGGTAGTTAAATCACAGTGAACTTAGATTTAATAGTGATGCATCCTATTGCACTTATGAAGTATAAATCTCCTGCATCCTTTCATGATTTAAGTCGGATTTGAAGACAATTTATGGTCTATGCAGAATGATTACAATATAAATGCGTTTGAACAGAAAAAAAAGGAAGACAATGATTTGCAGTAAGTTATTGAATGATCTCGACCCTACTGTTTCCTAGTATTCTTCCCGCCCAATTGTCGCCGCCCAACTGTCGCCGCCCAATTGTCGCCCCGCCCAAATGTCGTCCCCCAATTGTCGCCCCGCCCAATTGTCGTCCGCCCAATTGTCGCCGCCCAATTGTCGCATAATCGTCGCCGTCTATGACGTCTTGAACTGAGCTGGCTCTTCCTAAGATTCGAATGTGTAATCGTAAAATGGAAGTAATAATTGGAGCTCATTGTTATTTTACTTCGGATTCGGATTTCTGGCCTAAACGCGAATAAGCTCGCCATAATATAAATTAAAGGGTTCAACAAATTACACCTCGTCCAAGTAGGTCTTCAGCATGCTGTATTGCTGGAACTGCGACAGCTATTGATTTGCCGAATTACAAGAACATATTGGAGATGGTCTGACCTATTCTTGTTATGTGAGTCCATCAGTGAGCGTTATTAGGTAGCAGAAGCAAGAAAACAAGCAAAGTATCTCACTTAATATTTATATGCCCTGAAATATTGATACGGAGAAAGCCTTCCAATTTTCCTAACCCAGTTTGGAACAACAACAGCAGAGGAGCTTCCTATTTACCATATCGCCTTTTCATATTCCTTGCTCTCCATTGGAACTAGGCATTTAGCCTGGGTTAGCTTGCTTAGCATGTCAATGTCTAGAATTCCTCATAAGATATTTAGCTCCTCTACACTTTACTAATGTAGACGTATTTATTAGGGACAAGTAAAGCCACAAAAATTGATTGGAAGTGGGCAACCCAACTCAGCGGAAAAGGCCTAGGTTTACATTGACTAGGTTGAGGTAGATAAAGCATTGGAGGTTGTTCACCAAAATATCCCGAAAAAAAAACTGTTCTGAAGCATGACGGAAGATGAGCCAGACCGATTGTAGCTGAGTGAATTTGAGTTATCATTCCCAGCTGGTATTTTCAACTGTAGCAGAATACCTGTTCTTATCATGCCTGCGTGTAGCGTTCTGCTCCAAGCTTAACTTCCTGCCTGCGGAGTTCCACCATGTGCAATGTGCAACTGGGGAGAGTTTGAAGGGATTTCGCCTAAGCGAGCCGCAGGTTGGGCTCCGATTGTATGGAACACTTGTCGAGAGAAAGAAGGGCGAAAGGAGAAGAGAAAAAAAAGACGACACGACCTATGCCAAAGTCAAAAGGTGCAAAACAAACGAAGGGATAAGTTTTGCTCTTGAGCGGGTGGTGCCCGGTGCTCCCAAGCCGAACGAGATAGGAACTCGAGCTCAGGTAGATATACACGTTACTCAAAATATGCTAAGCCACAATTGTGTCTGATTTTGAGAAGAAGACGATGAAGCAAAGTGATCTCTGTGCCAAAATCTCAGAAATGCTCCAATGTTATGTATGGGCATGGCATGATCTAATCCGGCATAGTAAAATACGTTCATGGTCTCAAGGCCTGGGTGAAGACTGCAGACAGAACGACAGAAGTCGTGTGGAAGCTAGGGACTTTGGGAATTGGCGAGGGAAAGAGACGAGTGGGTCTGAACAGAGGCATAGAGAAAGCTGGAATGGGGTATATGCTGGGCATAAAAGGAGATTGAGAAATTCCATGTTTTACCTGACTGGCAAGTGGTCATATTCACCCGAGTACGGGTAGTCCAGGTAAAACTGACGGTCCATGTCCATGGCTTCTTCTCACTCAGGACCCAGAAAGCACCCAAGGGATTCCCAACAGTTAGAATTCACACTTTCTGTCTTTAGCAAAATAGTTTGAAGAGAACATGAGTGAATAGAAAGGAATTGAGGACCGGAGAAAGGTCCCGTCCCAAATGTGGAGAAATGTGGATTTTTGAAAGTCCAGCTCCAGAGTGGACCGGTGTTGGAGATGGACTTTGTATTTAATTGAGGCCCTGCTGGAAGACGATGGTTACTATGCGAGATGTGAGTTGATGTGTGTGTGGACTGGAGCGGGAGCAGCTAGTGCTACTATGAAGTAGAAGCCTCGTCTAGGACTCGGCATGTACTGAGCTTGGTGCTAGTCGGCTGTTTGTTCTACAGGGAAGAGCGAATATTGAAGATACACTCCCGCAACGAAGGTCAACCCTTAACTGCGAACGAATCCCAAGTGCTGGTCGTGTAGAGAGGCAAATTGCAAAACCCGATACGCATATCTAAACTCTCAAACTCCCCAACTCTTCCCCTGTTGACGAGCCTGATTTTTGCGAAAAAGGCAAAAAAACCAAACTACCTCTCTCCCATCCTTGGATGGGTTAGGATTTTTGCACAGAAACTCACTCGCTGGCAATGGCAACAGGCAACTCGTAGTAGTACTTCTGGCTCAGCCCATCTTCTACCTAATTCGCATGGCTAATGTCGCTTTCCGTAGTAGTGGAAGACCTGGACCCAGTGGGCTGGAGGACTGCTCTAACTGGCCACGTCCCTTTGCTACGCCCCATCAGGACCCCCTGACAGGTGGAATACATGGGAATATCCACCTTGTAGACTGCGAGAACACAAAACTCGGATTCTGACAATTCAAATATGGCTTAGGACAATAGTGCCGTCCCTCAATCGCTCCCCGGCATCCCACACCAATTTATTCAAAACATTTATATAGTTCGTTACCACCTCCACAAGTTCTCAAATTGACTTGCGGGTAGAAAAACTCCAAAATCTATGCGGAATCTTGGATTGTGCAATTGGATGAATTTCAATGCATGTGCAATTGCAAATTACTGTCTTCATCAAGAACGTTAAATATTTGTAAATGGTAGGAATGAGATGATGCCAAAAAAATGCCGGTATCTGTAGTAATTACAAAATTACCTACTGAATTCAATACGAAAAATCTACAATATTGTCATGATTCAGTATACATGGGCAACAATAAGGTAACAACAATTTTGTGAGGCTTGTTTTCTGTGCGTAAGATGAGTTGAGCGTTTGAGTAGATTTTCTTGTAGGAAAAAGGAAAGACTGTATTAATGGGATTTACGAGCAGAAACTCAGATAAAGTGAATCAAAGTTAAGTTAGTATTGCGTAACAAACAGGGCGACTTGGAGTAAATACAATAAAATAAATGCCATAAACAGGACCGACGCAAGTCATTCTGAGGCCCGGTTCCAGTTAGGCAAAGTAGGTCAAACAAATTTGCGCGCGCAGGCATGTTTCCGACTTCTGGAAATGAAAATAATCTGTAGGAATTAAGTTTGCCAACGCCAACATATTTTGCTTATGATGAATTGTCAATTTTCTATTAGTGAGGCAAAACCTTGCAAGATTGACCAATTTTCTTTGACCGACAGCGCAAAGTCCTACGAACATATAGATAGTTTATGCAAAAATTCCACCTTCACCAAAATTGCAATTGTTTCATTCTTCCATTATCATCGCTGGTTTGTTGGTCATTGACGATTCATATGTAGTGAATCAGCCATCAGCCAATGTAATTTTTTTCAAAAATTGAGCAGATGACCTCTAAAGGTTCTTAATTTTTTTTAAGCGATTTGAAAGCTCGTACTGTCCCTGATACTTGCACTAAAAATTTCAGACAGATCAGAGTTCTTCAGGCGAAGGGTAATTCCCGTGCCCAGTCTCTATCTCCTTAGCATTGGAACTAATGGAGCCGCTATTAATGTATTTCCATGACAAAAAAATAGACGACGATTTTTTCATAAAATTCGATTTTCACAACCGAATTTCGGGTTCCGAGTACTGGGAAACCGGTGTAACCTGGACTGACGTCGGCCCTGGTCATAAACCACATTTCCCGTTGTGTAGGTCTAGAGTTTAGTCACGGAGAACCAGTCCAGGTCCAAACCGCTAAATGTTTATCACCCAAATATTCGGATATTCTTAACTCTGGTCGCTTAAGGAGAAAGATAGCGGACCTCTTTCTTTACTCTTTTCATTGACTACAAACAAACCGCTATCAACATTGTTTCCTGCCGTAGAGCGAATGCGATTGATGGTGTTGGTGTATGATGCCTGATATTAAGGAAAGTTCATAATTATGTCAAGATGTGTTGCCAATTTACATACGATATCAGTAACAAGTCAATTGGGCAGAGCCAGCAAAGCGACAGCGCCAATTGACGTAAGTACATGAGTACTCATATTGAGGGCCCATTCCATTCATAAGCAATGTATTTCGCACAAACGTTCTGTCAATGAAGAATGACACATTAGTGGTACATGCCAAATATCCGATGGCAATATTTTAGAAGTTTGGTGCTCGAGCTGTACTTTTAGACGCGGCATTAGTTCTGCCACTGATTTCCTTTTTCCTTAAATACAGCAATAACTGATTAAGCTCTGAATAGAAAAAAACTGCCGGACTTATCCCAATAATAAAGCTCTCCATTGAGAAGGAGATTAGGTCTCTCAGGACCTAAAGAGAAGTGGTTGTCCCATGTAATTTCACCGTGGTATTATTCAATAAATCATTCTATCATCATGACCAGACCAGTACTATTCCAAATGTTGAAAGTCCAAATTATTTATTGTAAACAAATGACAATCAGCTCTGATAATTATGATGCTCGCTCATTAGTTGGACTCAATGGATCTTTTTCAAAATTGAAACTTCAAACGAAATAAAATCTTTGGGGAATCCAAAATTAAGGAATGAGTTCGAATATTAGAGTCAAAATGGAATATACCTGCTATACACATAGGTCTACTAATCAATAAAATCGCGAAATCAGTAAATATTCGATCACGCGGCTAAATACTGGCCACAATCTCCAATATTTGTACAATGAATATCCAGACCCCAGGCTTTGCAAGCGCTTTGACTCTCTGTGCATTCTCGGTAAGTTAAAGTTTTGAAATTTTCTTATTAGCTTGAGTACATGAATTGCATAACGTACGCTCGACGGTGCTGCAGAGGTAGTTTAATTTCCCAAATGAGTAATGGTTTCCAAAGTTGAAGCTGCGGAAGAAGATTTCTCGGAACTAACTTGACATAACGCGCATGACTGAAAATACAAATCTCTCTCTTTCCATGTCGACAAAAGGCAAACGCATTCATGTATTCTCATTCCGTTCTCAAAAGAAAGCAATATCGCTCTACTTGGCATTTTCGATTTTTCAACCGATAAATATATTGTTTAGTCTACATAATTTTAACAGCTTCTGCCGTGTGAGGCCGAAGTGAATCTGCCAAATTAGACATGCCAGTGTTTAATACGGTAGAATCTTATGCTATTTGCCATTTGTCCTAAATAGCTTCGTTAAACTTCAAACGACTGAAAAGACAGGAAGAACAACATCGAATTTTAAGCGTCAAATTTCAGAGATTCACGAAGGTCATATTTCACATTTTCCTCCCATCCATTGCTTCATATGTTTGTGAGTGCGAATGAATGAACTACGATATTTCTTACAAGGAAGAAATATACAGAAATCGGGAAAACATTACAAAATCGGTTAAACAAAACAATTAAAAGGAAGCTGTTATTGCTTCACATGAAATGATACTGTATTTTCGATATTTGATTTCGCCCGGCTAAAATTAAAATAAGTGTTTTTCTTCGATACTTATCTTACTCGGAGTAAAAGAAAATACTCAAGTTTCGCGGTAGAGAAAGCTGGTTTCACTTTCACTTTGTGTCTGCTCATTACAATAGCGGTATACTATTGCTTCATTATTGAACGGAAGAGCCAATACATTATTGGCTTCATACTTTTTCACTAAAACGTGACAATCGTGTCCTAGTCGTATCGTGTGCGCGTAAAACCAATACCAAGCCGAGATCTACAACTTCATGGAGTATTGTATTGAGCAAGATATAAGGAGGGAGATCAGATCACTGGACTGTACCGGACTCTTATATTTCCTTATTATGATTGTTCTGCACGCCTACACGTTTATGCTCACTACAGTATAGTATTTCTAATTGTTTCACTTCTCCTTCCCGGAATCCTATTTCCTTCGTCTAAACAACATGGAATACAATTTCGAACGACCGGAAACATGCTGCAAATGATGGCACTATTGAATGAAATAAAATATTGTACATCCTTGGTCATAGGTACCTTCATTAAACGTCTTTTACTCGTATCACTCGAGCGAACATAATACGCTTTTATAACCTTCCATAACCTTACAGGTTTACTGTTGAATAGCGTTACAGGAAACAGCGGGTTGCGTCAAACTCGTGTTAGATAGTTAAGGATTCGTTGCGGGATTATTCTTAGCTGTGGAAATTCGCTGGCCAAATGAGGTTTTGCTTAGATTATGTTTCTAAGCGTAAGGCTACCATTGTGCGGCAAAAATTGGGCGGCGACAATTGGGCGGACGACAGTTGGGGGTGGGATTCAATTTTTTTGTAAAAATAGGCTCCTAGGTGTTTCAGGTTAGGTTAGGTTATTACTATGGCAATTACTATAAGTTTTTTTTATAGGTCCTGAAACGCCCGCAATTTACTGTTTTATCAGTTTTTTCCGCTGTCGTCCGCCCAGTTGTCGCCGCCCAATTGTCACCCCCCAATTGTCGCATAACCGTTTCTAAGTGCTGTTACGGAAGGCGCATTGCAGGCCTAACCTCACCTAGCCCATATTTAAAAAAAACACGTGCCCTGGCATTAATTTTACATTGCCCGGCAATGTATTACAGGATAGGAAGCGTATGATGACTTTAACTAACAAAACCTAACCTAAGATCCAAATAACGCGCCCTGAAATCGCATCAATTTACTATTGCCCGCCATATCCATTATCCCTACCCCAACTCTGAATTGTCGGCCCGTATAGTCTCGTATTGCCCAAAACCCGTGATTTTCGTATATTTAAAGCGTAGGACGTATGAGATAACCCGTATCTTATCGTGGAATTCAGATAATGTGAAAGTGCACTTCAAATATTAGCAACAAATGTGTACTTTTATATTTGTTTTAAATACGAGACTAACATCAAGGCCTACTGCAACTACTTATTCCAATACTTGTATCTATGTCTGAAAATGAAACTATTTTGTCCAATATACAGGTGAACTACTGGAACACTCCCAGGATACAGGATATATGAACTCAGGAAATGGATAGGAAGGAGTTGATGAAGATGGTTATTCGGTGGGTTCATTTGGTAGATCAGGATCTGTATCCAATGACATTCTCTTGTTCCTCCACTCTCTGTGGTCCTTTACGAACGAGGCTGAAACTATTGAGTACAATCTCCAAACTGGAATGTAGGTGAACAGGAGTGGATGAAATGAAGAGCTTTTCTCTCGCTCCAACTACAGATTTTACTTTCGCCTGCTTTCACTCAACCAAATGTGGGTCCATTCTTCCAGGAATGACAGACAGGAGACTCCAAGGTTGGTATGTTTGGGATGAACTCCGTTCAAATGTCCAAAGGCAGAAGAATAGAAATGCAATAAAATCCGGAATATAGTGCACTATAAAATTACATTTCCACACGAGCTCATTTCTGCACTCTCGTTAAAAATTGAAATGAGTGAGATTTGGGAGCCTTCACGTGGATTTCAAACAAGGGATTTTGATTAAGATGGACAGTTTAGGGCGGATCGGTCACGAGAGGCGCTGTGTGCTTTGGGTGGCTTGTAGCGAAGCGATTGAGAACAAAGACCAAAGACAAAGGAAGACATCTCAACACGTGGTATCTAGAGGCCGGTGAATTCTCTCGGAGTGATCACTTGGGCAAAACCCAGTTGGGTAGAACCAAGACTTAGTCAGGTTAGGCCAGGGTAAATTTGGTTTAGGTTAGGTTAGGTTACTTTAAAAATTCGGCAAAATTAAAAAAAAAATGAATCAAGAAACCGTTTACTCAATCTGTTTTTCTCTCAACTGTCCCGGAATCAATTTGCTTTGCTTATCTATACACGGAAACCCAATTGACACGTTTTCAAAAGTAGATAGTAAATAGTTTAAACCATGTTATTTTGTCAAATGCAACTATATTTAAAAAAAAAACTTTTCCTTATTAATTAACCGCTCGTAACCCTCTAAACTGTACAAGTAGGAATCACAGCTTTGTTGTAATTGGAACTGTCTTGCTACTAATCCTGAATAGATTTTGTTTACAATGTAATCTTTAAGTCTCAGACTATATTCGAAGAAGCTATTAGAGATCAGTCCTCTTGACTTCCGATAGAGAAAATATCCTAGCCGCGTCATAGGAAAACACGAATAATTCTTGTTGCGCTCAATTTGGGAATATGCATGAATACAGTTGTAGCAATAGCAATAGCTAGAAGCGTTAAGCTCGGAAAAACCGAGACACTTCACATGTGCCTTTCCCGCAAAGGCTAAGCAAAAGTGATAATTCCATAATCACACTTCAGATTTCAAATGTTATTATGTGGAGGGCTTGTAATGTTGATTAATCCCAAATTAGATTTAGACACGGGACCATTTGAATATCTTATGCAATAGTGAACCTTTATCAGAAGCTACCGCGATACGCCATCTGTAGTGTAAATTGTTGAAGATGAAATTCTTTAGTTAGAATTTAGAATAGCTAAATAATGGTCCACGAGGAGAATTATCGCTTTAAAGCATAATGCCAATGCCAGGGGCAGAGTTCATTTGCTTTTGGTTGATCAAATTTAGGCTATAAAGGGGAATACTTGGAAGTTTGTGAAATAGCACGCTGGTGGCTAGGATACGACACTCGACATACTTTTAGTTGCACATTTCTGGTCCAGCATTCACTCAAGTGTGAACGAATTGAGTGCAGTGTGGAGTAAGGACAGAGAAAGCGTTCCATTTCCCCTGCACTCATTTTACTACCTCTTTTCATGGATACTTCGGATGGAATGATGAAGAGGAGAATGCTGAAAGTGGAGTGGAATACGAAGACCCGATCCCTGTGAAATGTAAGTAACCAGGATTCTCACTCCCTTTGATTTTCGAGAACAGAATGTTGCTCGCGGCGTGAAAAGTTATTCATTTTAAATACCACTCAAGCCCAAGCATCTACTATATTTTACAGTAAAAATTGTCTACAAAGATGGCTCAAAGATTAACCTTTGATGGAAAATTGATGATGGTAGCTTTTCGGGCTCATGGCGCATTTTAAGTTTAAGTTCAAAAGTGGATGAAAATTTTACACTTCCTCCTCTACAAATCCCAAATTGTTCATCCTCATTTTGCCTCTCGTGATAACTTTTGTTACTTCCGTCAAAGGAACGCAAACGCAAACAGGAAATGTAGATAGAATTTAGCAAACGGGAGTTTAAGAAGAAGTACAGATATTCGAAGAGGAAGTTGCCACTTTGTTGACTCCAAGGTTTGACGCTACTTTCTCCATTTCCGACAGCTTTCTCCGAGTAAATAGGGACTAGGGTTCCGCGTCAATTGGACATTGGCTCCATTTTTATGCTTAGTGAGATGCGTTGCATTGTGTTTGCAAGTAGATAGGTAGCAGTGTCTCGAGCGTTATTAATTTATTTCCCCGTCTCTGCGTTTGAATGAATTTCTTTTAGCTAAACCTACTACAGTGCCAATCTGGTTGCCGGCAATTGACATGGAACGGAGATAACGAAGTGCAACTGGGGACGGAAAATAAATGAGGAGGACGTATAGAAATCTATAACTTTTGTGAGGAACTTTGAGAAGGTGGAATAATGAGAAGCGAAGGAGGCCATTGCTGATTTCCGAATAAGTAACAAAATTAGGAACACTTTTGCAACATAGGTTTGGAGCATTGTGTCCTTCATTAAGGCTTTCACCCGGACTCAGGAATCTCACATGAATTTGAGCTGTTGCACAAACTCATAACTTTGGCAAATTAGATTGTAAATCCTGTATCTTCACTACAATTGACACGATGTCAAATAAATCTCAAAGTTGATGATCTACTTCCTCAACCGGCTCAGCATTACGGAATAAACTTGGGAGTACAGGTGCAAGTCGAGCAGGGTGATAATATAATCTACCGTTAGTGGAATGCTACATTGTATCATTTTACGAATATTCATCGTAAATTGAGTAGCAATATTTTTCCATAGGTACACACTGCTTGGCAATCGACAGCCTCGAAGGAAGCAGCTGTGCCATAATTTCTCAAGAATCGATAAGTGACAGGTTTCCGTATAATTACAATTTCTCAGGAATTAATATTTGATAAATATACATTTAAGGTATCTAAACTCAATCGTCATTAAAACGAAGCTTGAAATAAAATTCTATTCGGGATCGACGCCCCGCTGAATCTAAGCAATTTGTCTGCAAATGGATACACGCGTATAGTAATATTACGCATCGCATACACAAAGTCTGAAATCAAAGCTCTCACACTTTCTTCGGACTTAGACCGGACAAGTAGCATAGCAACCCAGGTATCGTCAAGCCTTTCAAGACATCGTACTGAATCTAATCTACACAAGCGGACCCAGTGAACTTTCATGGCTTGCCACACGACCCGAAACTTTAGTTCCATATATTGTATAATGTCCTTAATCATAGCAACACACGTCCAGTAATTGTAGACCTCTTTTCCTCACCACTCCTGTTTTGGAAGAACGGGATGAAAGGTGGTTAATCAATAATTCGGGAGATCGGGTGTACTTAGTCCAGTGAGGTGGAAGAATGGGAGCCGATGAATTGACAGAGGTTCCACCCCCGTAATCTAATTTCCAGACATCCTCGTCTCAGAAGAAGGAGCGGAGACGCTCGGTTCTCCTCATACCAGTTCCGCCGTATCCAAGACAATGACAGGCTCGTATAGAACGCACCTCATCACGTCATGACTGTTGGACATATTATGCCCACACGGACTTTCTTCTCATACTCAACAAACTTTGACGAGTTCGAGGAGAAGCATTAATACCTCTTCTCATGCTCCACACAAGCAGTGTGCAAACAAAGGCTAGGAACGGAAAAATCGATTGCACCGAAGCACACATTCGAACGTACATAGGAAGACGGGACTACGTGGGGGAAAGCGGACGGACGGTGACAGCAGAACCACTTCAAAAGCCATTTCCAGTACTTTCTCCATGCTCTTCCAATGCCTGCTCCGTTGGAGCACTAACTTCAAGACTTGTGCAAACTGTTCGAGTAATTAACATGGAGACTAGTGCAGCATCTTCAGCCTCTGAGCTTCAAATCTCATTAATGTATACGGTACCACGACTATCTCCTGTGTGCACAGGAAATTGGGCCAACCCAATTTACTCAAGAACATCCGCAAATAGCCTCAGTTCCTCATTCGAATTCAAGTCAAGATCACATATTTTACGTTCTTAGTTGGCATTTTCATTAATGCATACCACAAAATCATACTTACTTTGCACTGCCAATCTTCCATTGCCACTCAGAGTATCAACTCTAAACTTCAGTTCCTGTGTCTATCACGAACTTTTACTTTTCCACGTAAAATCATGCGACGCAAAATGAATAGGTCGAGGTCAAAGGAAGCCATACATCATGCTATGTTGCCTCCAAGCGTTGCCTCCGCGTTTTCTTCCCATTTTTCCAATAGTTAGGTTGAGTTTTTTCGGAAATTACGATTTATTTTAGGCTTAAGGCTTACCAAACATAATATAGCATAACATAACCTAGCATAACTTGAATTAAATCACACTCCTTGGGACGCAACAATAACATTAAAAAATATTTTCAAAATCATTGGTCAAAATCAACTAAAACTCGCCTTCAAAATCCCAAAATCAAAATCAAGTCACTTTTAGCCGTGAAAATCATCAAATCATAAGGAACGATGTTTTTTATTTAAAATCGTGATTTTGAAATCAAATCGTGATTTAAAATCGCGCCTGAATAAAGGACTGTAAAAAAAAATTCAGCTGAAAATTGTGATTTTACAGGTCTAAATCATAAATTTTGAAAATCAAATACAAAGTCAGGTCATTTCTTCAAAACGAAAATTCGTAAATCAAAATACTTTAGTTGTCCAAAATCATGGTTTTAAAATCATTGGTTTCGCCCCGCCCTGATAGTAATTGCAGGCGGCAATGGCCGTACAGGCGACAAAAGGCTCAGAGCGCTGGGAGCCAACGCTGGAGGCAACATAGCATGGAGCTTACCTCTACCCAGGTCGAAATTCAAACCCACTCCAAAAACTCGTCAACACGTTATTATTATTGAACCGAGAACAATTGCATTTTGTTCACCGCAATAGCAATTATGGATAGTATGCGACATGCATGCTTTATGAACTTATATCCGCGGTGGAGAAAACAAAGAGAAAAGGAAATGTTTACAAGGAAATATGTACAATGCCATGCATGCACGAGGGCTGGATTTTGCTACCAAAACGGCCACATGCACTGCCTGCATAATGCATCAAGTAAGTTCTAGATAGATATTATTACAAGTTGACTGATGTAGAAAAGGAATGTGGCCCCCAGTAGAGTTGTTGTTGGTCTAGGTAAGTAGTAATGTTGTTGGCTCGCAACTCGGAATCAGTTGAGGTAGGTAAGCATTATTTTATGGGCGCAAATACAATACACTGCTAATTCTCGTGAAGAGCTTATCAAATGACAAAAAAAACACAAGACACCACATGTGTGTGTGTGTGTATGAATGGTATGACAGTTACGACCATTGAAGACAATGGATGAGAAAATGCTCCTTTATCAATAACAACAGTCGAGTATCTATTTCTTTGTAAATTATAAATAGCAACATACACGGTTGGGTTCCAGTTTCCTATCCAGATCGGATTGGGCTCGGGTTTTATGACATATGATATGATGTACTGAAATCTTTTTATTGCATTAATTCTTTCACTTAAATTACAAAAAACTGGTGAAACTTTCCAAATCATAATTTTTCTATTTTTGTTTCTCATTTTGTAATTTGATGATTTGTTTCCAAATCTATGCAGAGTTTAAAATTCTACAGACGATTCGAGTTCGAGATGTATTGTGTATAATTTAATAAGCAAATACACGATAGAATTCTACACAGTGAATTGGCGAATAATTGTGCGATTTGAACCCATTGTGCTACGATTAGTTTTCATTGAAAGAGTTTCTGAATGTAAATATGCAATTGGAAACCCTGTAGAAGTGCATCTTCTCTTTTTGAATTTTATTACAAAAAAGTGATAAAAATATTAGTTGAAGTGGAACTGGGCGATCTTCCCCAGCAACGACGCTAAATGTCCCCAATTTATCGTTTTGCCTATGCAATTTCACATAGTCAGCTTGGTATGCTTTCATTATTTCATCAATCATTTTCAATTTCATTCTCTAGTCATTAGCCTCTTGTTTTCACATGTTCCATATAAACGTGATACTAATTATTTCACATTTTTGCAATAGAATCCAGAAAAGCCTCTAAAAGGAACGTCTAGAAATCGTAGACAAATTCTAATATTCTTCTACGAATTGTATTTTTGGCAGCAAAGAGGTAAGATAAAAAAAACAGGTTTTCGCCAGGATGAGTTCAAATTGTTGACACTAGCAAAGCATCGAGTGACCCCGCACCCCGCATACAGCAGAGCGGTTTATTAATTTGTAACTAATAAATATTAATATTCCTAAAAATCTGAAAATCTTCTTTGAATATGGAGAGAAGAATGCTAAAACCGCAAATCGATTAATTAGAAGGACATTGAATGATGGATCTATTCTTATCCACATGCTTATCAATTTGCAACTTGGTTGACACGTACTGGAATATTGTCTACCATCTGCCAATTATTTGCCACCTGCTGTCTCAAAAACTGTTTATTTAGCACACTATTCAACTAAAGATTCAAATATTCAGTCTACGTTATTCAATCGTACCATAGCATTTCTATTTCTGCAATTGGTCACTCAAACTACGCCACCTTCCTGATTAGTGTTAAATACATAATAATTAAAACTTGTTGTTGGGAAATGGATTCAAGACATTTATTTTATTTCTCGTCTTCTTTTCATAATGTTGGAACTTGGAACACTAATTAACACGTCCGTCTAACGAGCCTTTCCCCTCTCAAGCTAATGAGAATGAGTTACTCGGCTCTCATAACACTTAGCTCAGTTCTACATCTGCATAAAATGTCAAGGCCTACGCCATATACAGGATGTGTGTACAATTAGTAGAATCTATAATTATTTCCAAGAAACATGTGACGTTTTCCAATGCGCTGCATTCTCCAGCTTAAACAGTACTTAATTTCTATTTAGGACGATACACTCCGCCTCAACTTGTGATTTCTAGTTATTATCTTTCCATCAAGTATTAATAATAGCACAAAAATCGAAAAACCAATGCCACTACGCGATGGAAAGCTTTAATCAATACAGAGTGTCAATTTTTCCGTTAGTTCAATTACCCGTTAACGAATAAAAGTGAATTTAGTTAGTGAAAAACCACTTCGGTAATTTTTTTAAAAATTAAAAACAAGTTTACTCGTCAAATATTTAATCCACTAACTTTGAAACTTTATACACATGCGGGGATTAACGTTTTGCATTGCACAGTGGTTTCGATTTTTTTGATTTTTGGCTTATTACTTGCTGGAAAATATCAAAGCTAGAAATCATAGACGCGTTTTAGAAGTCATAGAGTTTACCATAGAGCAAGAGCGCGAAAATCATACCGTAATGTTAAGGTTTGGTGCTCAACCTCG
>JAQFXZ010000780.1:0-15686 GCA_034694025.1 Ceratophysella scotica | reverse complement strand
ATAGTCGCCGCTATGAATTGTCCGCTATGAATTGTCGCGCTATGAATTGTCCCGCTATGAAATGTCGGGCAACGGTCAAAAACTACAGCACAATAGGTGAGGTCTTTATTACAAATTTATTTTTTCCATGGAAAGGAATTCTACGCAAGCCGCATGGCCCAGCTCAACCGCCACAACTTATAGTTGTAACCTGTAATTGGTATAACACATGTTAGATGTTAGCTATGACTAGTCAAGGAAATGGCAGCAATTAGCGGTGTTAATTGCTAGATAGCTGCGTACCAAAAACATCCGCTCTCCAAGAACTTCAAGGTTACATACGGCCAACATAAATAGCTATATTCTCTCTATCCTGTGGATAAACCATAATTGGCCTACTGCTGTGCGAGTAACCAGTGACCTATAAAAATCGCATCATGCGTAACCGCTAATGAAACATCAATACACTTTTGTGTATTCATTTTGCATCTTTTACTTGTTACACGAAGTATGGATTTGGCATTGTAGTAGTACGTAGTACCTACCTGATTTACGGTTTTTCTTTTCATAATGCGCTTGTTATTGTTACGGATTTTATCTTAGAGTATTTTAGTGGCGATTTTAATTTTGAGGTGTCCAAAATTGTTGGGCATTAATGATGCATACTTGATGCCAAGGTGGCGTTATCTAGGTAGCTTTCTTTCATTTGTCGCATTTTACTGGTTGCAGCGATAATTACAGGTTTTCAGCCTTGGGTGTTTATTTCCGGCACTTTTTGACACAAATTTTCCTTTTACATTTTTTCAGCTGTGATTTCCCTTGTGCATATATAGTGACGGTTCCCTGCTACCGGTTTCTCATTTGCGGTTTCATTTGTTTCGCGGTTTTCTCCTTCGCGGTTATGTCGCCGCAAATCGTATTTCGCGGTTTTTGCTTCGCGGTTATTTCCTTGAGGTTTTTGCCTAGCGGTTTTTGTTTCGCGGTTTTTTGCTTCGCGGTTTTTTGCTTCGCGATTTTTGGTTTTGCGGTTTTTGGGTGGACCACTCATTTGCTGTCACGGATCTACACGCTGTCATTTTTAATTTTGTAGATAGATCCCAATTTTGCGCTTGACTTGACATTGAACGTAATCAGGGTTTTCTATAAACGTACTGAAGTTGAAATGCTAATATTTGTGGTGGAAAAGTGTAAAATTTGAGACACTAAGATTTTTATGTCCATATCTGCAAATTACAAATGAATAGCATTAGAGGCACTTGAAGACCGAGCATATATTTTGCACATGTGGCAGAGAAGAGAAGTAGACCGGCAAATCGGTCCTTAAATGTCTTTTGCCGAGATGGTGAAATGCCGGTAGCAGCTTCCGCAAACCGCCATAGCATACCCTCAAATTACGACATTAATATCACCAGAGTGAATTCTGCGAGTCTCTGAGTCTATTACCTTCTGCACTGTAGCTTTTAATACCCCCTGCCCTCCTTCCTTTCTCATACTTACATAGCACACATATAATGTAATATATACATTTTTCAACATAGGGATTTCCTCTTATTTCCCATTCCTTACAATTTATGGCTTTCATTTTGAGTTTATAAATGAATATTATTTTTTATATATGGTGGAGTTGGGCTGTGTATAATTTAAAGAATTATTAGAGACAGAAGAGGAAATGATGTTGAAATTAAGAGTGGAGGGAAGAAGTGAAAGAGTGAGCCAAGTTTCTCCCAGAGTATAATTGCTTGATGACCCTACAAAGTACTACTACTATACTCACTCCTAGAGTGTATCACAGTAAAACTCTCCCTTTCCATATTTTCATTAAACAAAACTTTATAGTGAGCCAGCTAAGTCCCAATATGAATTTCATATTTCTAAAGAATGTTCTTGTATAAATCTTGTGGCACGGAAATTAAGGGAATGAAGTTCATTATTTCCTTCACAATAATCATTTTTTTTTCACTTTTTATGTCGCAGATTCTTCAAATACTGTAATTGCAGGTTGGGCTGAATTTTTCATAAATGCTCGTAAATCAAAATGCTAACTTTCTTCATAACATTTTTAAAAAACGGCTTTCTAAAAATATAGAACAGGTTTTGATTTGAATCAGATTTTGTGTTATTTTTACCAGATTTTTGAATGTTCTTGACAGTTTTCTAGGGTTTTCACTAGATTTCAATAACTTTTCTCACACTTTGTCTGATTCTTGCCCGAAATATGTTTCACAGTATATAATTAAATTTGTAATGTGTCGCATCTCTTCAATTTGCTATTAAAACCAAAAATTTAAGAGAGCATCGCATTTTCGCCCCTTAATCTGTTACTGGGGCAAACGCCAGTTGTGCAAAACCAAATTGTAAGTCTATTTAGGTTAGTTTAAGGTAGTTAGATTAGGTTAGGCGGGAATGATTCAAACCGGAGTTAGATCCATTTCCTATAATATGTGTAGCTAATATTTTAATATTTAATTCAAAATTGAAAACTAGGCAATTTATCTCAAATTTTAGCAATGTTTTTGCACCGAAAATTGTGCGTAAATTATTCCTTGGAATATTTTAACATTTAATCGGTGATCGGCTTATTTATATGAATACAGCCATTGAATCATGATTTTGCTTTTCTTCTACTCGAACCACACGTTCAGTCAAGAACACGATCTTTGGACTCTGGGCATCTATGTAGTCTACTAGATCACATTCACACATTCTTCCAAAAAAGCATCCAGAGAAAGTTGAAACGAAATCATGGGTCTGGTCATGCATGGGTTGCGAGGGAGTGGAGATCTAGCTGAAAAGCGGGACCAGAAGTCCATTTCTGTTGAATTCTTCATAGGGTCTTGGGTCTGTGCGATAATGAGAGAGAGTGTGTGGTAGGAGGTGAACGTGTTGAAGAATCTCGTTGGGGAATTAAATGATGATGATGTGTTGAAGAACTGATGATTTTTCTCTCCTTTCTCCGTTCCGCTCTTCGGATTTTATTTATTTCCCTTCCTTTGTGCACTGGGGCTGGGACAAACGGAAAGACAGAAGGGCCAAACAAGAGAGCACAATGAGTTCCCAACCTCTTTTGTTAAACTGGAAATGGAAAAGAAAAGGACGTACATTTCCTACCCATTAATGCTCATCATATTTCTCTCATTTCCTATACACTCCAATCCTCGGATGGATAGGCCTTCACTCGGCCACAATGGTCAGTGGTGGGTCAGGCGGAGTTTCATAAGGGCCAGGGAAAGTGGCAGATATCATATTGGGCGCTTGGGTTTGATATGCGGTTTGGTTTCAACACAGTTTTCTTCCTTAGTTCCTCGGATATACAATTTCAGCTTCCATCATAAAGAAGCACCATTGCCTAATGAGCTCTAAGGTTTACAGAAGGGCATAATAATTTTTCACGTGTTTGAAACTGCATCAATTGGCGGCGGATATTTGCAAGACTTGAAGTTTCATTATAGCCGAGTAAGGAAGTTATGAATTCTTTCGACTTTCTTGGCTGATAAAATACAATCTTCGCGACTTTTCAAATACAATTTTTAAATGAATCAGAATCGCGTTGATTTACAGAAATAGGTTTGACAACTGCAATATAAAAATTTTAAACTTAGCTTAAGGGATAATACCGGTTTTCAAAATTTGTCGCCGCTACCTTACTATCTCTTTCGCTAAAAACATAATCCTAATTTTTGAAATTTATTTCCATCGTTTATCAACTTCTAAAGTATCAAACAAATCCTAAGTTTGTAAAACAAAATCCTAAATTCCTTTTACTGGATATATATTCCAATGAGACATAATCAGGACGTGCTCACTAATTTTTTCGCTGGAAGAAAATCAACAAATCAAAGATCAGAAAATGTGAACACCCCATTTATGGCATCTAATTTCTAAAATCTCACAATACTAATCTTACAGTATTCAAATTCGACTAATTTTTTGACAGAAAGCTTATCGAATACCAAATTTTACAGTCAAATCGGGCTATTTCTCACCTCAACAAATTATTCCTGTGGTCGGTCACAGCTACGCCATTTTTAGACACTACGTAAATTATATTAATTGATTTATTACTTGATGAATTGTATCAATTATTATATTAGTTGGTGATGATTTTTTTCGAACGGCATATGTTAAAAATTATGTCTGACCAGGTTACACTAATTTTTCCTAACGCAAACTTGACACTTTGGGACCAAACCTAGAAACCCAAAAGTAGTCCATTTAATGTCACAATTTTGTCGATCATGTACATATGCTATCTTTATGTTAAAGTACGGCGGAAACTGGTGTCCAGCTTCATTTTGTCTCGAAGAACCGCCACTGATTTGTTGTGAAGAAAGGCTCTTGGCCGAACCTATTGTACTTTCTGTAGTTTAGTAATGTGGATTGGAAAGTAGGGGAACCTTCCGCCTCTCACTGCATTTGTTCCAGGACACAAACAGAGACAACAAGAGAAAAGAAGTTCCTTATTGCACTCTCCCGAGTCATTTATCAAAAATGAATATCATCTCTCTTCGTGTCCTCCGATTTCCCCTCCTCTGACTCCAACGCCCAGTGTCTCTTCTGTTTTTCCCGTATTGGGTAATACGGGTTTTATCCAAAACTTCGTCTGTTCACTCCGTCCCATCCAATCTTCTGCGAGGGGAAATAGGCTGCTTGAGGCAACTTCAATCCTAAACCGGTAGAATCAGAGTATTCGCACACCAATCTCACTAATTACTCTATTTTTGGATTAAAGTCAGCTGATTTCCAACACCTGAAATAAGCTCAGTCGGTCATTAGGGCAAAAATCAGTTGGGAGAAACGAAGACTGCCAAAATGGGTTAGGTTAGGTTAGGTGTGGGGCTAGTTTAAGTTGTTTATTTAGGTTGTTGTAAAAAATTGGGCAAAAAATAAATCGTGTTTTTCCCAAATTGACCCGGAATCAAAATTTGAGAAGGACGATGTAATAGGACGATTAAATTTTATGGAAACAGCTAACGCAGGTCGGATTTTAGCAGCAAAAAAGCGCGAACATTTAAATAAAAATTGCAAAACGAATTTAAAATAACCTTTTATTCAAGAAAAAGAGAAGGATAGTTTCTAAAAAAAAAAAAAAAAAGTTTAGGTCAAGCAGAAGGAGGAGCTTCAGTTGCTAGAAACGATAAATGCTCCATCAATATATGATTCCAGATTTAAGTTGAATTAATTACGTTTTTCTACTAGATTCAAAGATTTCAGTGTTAGGCGTTGACTTCTGGCCAAAATTCCAAAATATTTAATTATTTAAAAATATATACCGAAAAAAACAAAGATAAATATATATTGCTGAACTAAACTTTAAGATCTTATAAAAATATCCTTTGCTTGCGGTTTCAAGGTCCTCAGAATAAATGCGAAGGCAAAGAATTCCATAGCTTCAATTCGGAATCCTTTAACATCACCAAAATTTAGGAAATGAACTGAGTTATGAACCACATATGACAAAAAATGCCAAATAATACACACCAGATCCAGCATAAGACCCACTTGGCACAATATTGAAGAGGGGGAAACTTATGCCATTCAACTGCCAATATCCAACATTTTTTGGAAGTGAGCATGAAGAAATATGATTTTTTATTTCTGCTTTTCTCGAGGAAATTTAACACGATGATCGACTATTCCGTCTCACCTCGCCTTATCTCCCACTTGATGTTCCTATATGCCTTTTTACAAGACAATCATTTCCTACGTTCCTATCACCAACCGAAGCCTCCAGCACAAAGCAACATCCTAACTCGCTAAAGACACACGGAAGATTCACTCACTCATATTTATCAAAAACATAAATCTTGGTAAATCCTCCCCTACGAAAAGAACCATTTCCGCCCTTTCCCTCCTGAGGTCCCACACCAGGGAAAGCGGAGTGAAGTATTGGGAGATTATTAGACTTTAAAAAGAAAACCCAAATCTACACGGACCCACCACCACGTCTGCATGTCGTTTCCTTGTCATCAACTCCATTATCACAGCTTCCCTGGTCTGAATACCAATTGGTTGGGGAGTCTCGTATCCTATATTTGAACTCAGTTGCGGAGTGAATGAATGGAAAGTCCGGCAACAAATTGTTATGCTTTTCCTTTGCGAAGGAAAATGGGGGAATATCATGTTTAAACTTTATTATCGTCCCCAGGAAATCTCCTCCTATATTTTACACTCCGGTATTACAGATGACAGTTTCCGAAAAACTCATTTCTTTCATAATGCCCCATTAAAATTTACTTTTCCTGTCATCCTTAAATATGAAAAATAGGTTGTAAATTCCAAAGAGACTTATCTCGTACTTACGGTTTACGGTTACTAGGCTAGGATAGCTAGGTTCCAAGGAAATCGGGTTTTGGGCTAAATCTGGGTTGAAATACTGATACTATGCATTATACTGACACACGCCGAAGTACTTGTTCTAGACACTGTGCAACGCAGTGCAACGGCAAAATTGTCTGCCTTTCGCTCTTAGCAATGTATTCATCATCTACAGCAATCCGTGAAAATGGTGATTGCTGGTGAAAAACGTTTTTATTAGTTTATCTGGGTTGGACTTAGTTGCACAATTTTTGATATTTTTTCGATTTAAATGTTCACTTAGCGCATCTACATTTGCCCAATATTAGTAATAAACGTATTTCCCCCATTCGGTGTCTTTGAATTCAGTTTCCGCGCATTGACAAAAATGTTGCCAATACGGTATTTGCCAATAGTCCTTCATGAAAATCTATGGCTGCATTAAAATGTAAAACAAAGCTTTTGAACCGTTTGATGCTTTTAACAGGTATCGCTATCGATATCGATAGCCTGGACACATTTTGTTTTGTTGAATTTTTGCCTTAATAGATTTGAATTGAAGTTCCTCGTTGGCATAATTGTAGTTCAAAGGATTTGTTGCACCCTGTGGGGAGAAATTTGAAGGCCACCACGTCCGGTTTTCTCAAAATTTCTAAAAAAAATACAACATGCATTTATGCGAGGCTCTCAGATTCTGTTTACATTATTCAATGCGAAACCAATCGAGTTAGAATTATGTCAAAAATTTTGCTGATACGGTCCTCAAAACAGCTGCAACAGGAAATATCCTGAGCATGGATGAAAGCAGTGTATCAACCTTACATGGAGAATATTACGCAAACTAGGCTATTTCTATTTTACGGGAGCTGGCATACAACCCATGACACTAAGGCTAAAGCTTGAATTAGAAATATTAGATTGAAATTTGATACTCGGAACTGTTCATACCTTTGAAACCTAATTTCCAGGTCAAAGACTAATGGCCTTCAAAATAATGATGTTAGGCAAGTAAACTCTTCACTTTTGCTGGCTTTGATTCGAAAATAAGTTAAAGTCGCTCCAACCTGAACTGAACTTTTGATGAAAAGGGATGTGTAAAAATTGGTGTGAAGAAAAATCTTTGAATGTAGTCAAAAAATTTGGTAATTCAATAGGAAGCGGGGAGAGAAAGTAGGTCGCCTTTAAATGTAAAGACGTTTGAAAGTAGTGTAATTTGAGCTGATTGGATTTTGCAGGAGAGAGTCGGAGTCAAATAGAATTTTATCCTTTGGTGGCAATTGGAGTTGGGACAGCCGTGTTCGGGACATTACTCCTTCTCGCCCTGGCCGTCGTTCTACGTTCCCGTCTCTGTTCCGGCGGAAGCATCCCTGCCTCACCCATTCGTTCCAATGGAACTTCTCATCCCAGCAACTGTGAGAAAACGTCACATGCGGCAGCTTTGATGTCCGCTCCAACTCTCCTCTCAACATCCAACACCACCAACTCCTCACTCGGATACAGACAGATTCCACAGTCAAAGAGTGAGGCTGAGGCCAATCCGGACATCATTCCGGGTGCCAATAGCTTCTCAACAGGTAATTGACCCCATGGGAGTTCCTCCAGCAAACAGCTCTCAACTTTGGTCCACATTTACTTAACTGATGTGAATTGCTAAAGTGTAAAGTGCGGTGGGCTTCTAGGCAACTCATTGGCCAATTTTCCTCTAAATAAAGCGAATGCTTAAGGAAGACTTGTTAATTAGCGGTTGCATGGAAATTTCAATCTTGGCGGTCGAATAATTCAGTTTGCGTGCAGAATTCAAAAAAATATTAATTATTCACATTGGAACGTACATTTGGGGTTTATCACAAAATCAATTATTGGAAGTTGAAATTACATAGCAATACTACGTTCCCGTCGATTTTTCAACTTACGTTAAAAAAATAGCCCATCCCTTATTTCAGGTGCACGAATTCGAAGCTCAAAGGATCAATCAGTATATCTCAAGTTTTGCGTTCCAAATTCAAATTTACTGGCGTTAGCATTGCAAAAAATGACTTTAACGTGTCAAAGGGCCCTGGTACGCCGTTAACAATTTTCGCAAAATGTTAAACCAACGCCTGTAATGTAATTTTGCGAGTTTCGCCATTGACATGTTTCCCCAATTTAAGCCGTCTTTCCTTACCAATCTGCATTGGTTTGAACGTAGATGGGTAAAAGGCTCTCCAAAAGACCGCCGGAGTGCCAAAATTTTCTCAGTTTTTTTTTTGTTTTTGGAAAATCAACTTTCTTTTAAAATAAATTAATTCACCGGCAAAAATCATCTGCCTCTACCACCAATGATAGTACCTAGTTAAACAAAATAAATTCACAGTAACTTGAAAATTACCTTAATTTGCAACTTATTTTCAGATTACGAAGATGAGAATCATCGAGTACGAACGCATGGAAGTGGGTACATCCCTTCTTCCTCAGCCAATGCCCTGATTTCAGATAACTACGCCCCACGTGCCCATCATGCGAACATTCCAAATTTGCAGCAGTACCAGGGCATGTCTCCATATCCCAACTCCTCACTGGAAAGACGCGGCTCCTACCAAGCCGTTCACTATAACAATTCCCCATCTCATCATCCAGCTTTCCCAAACCAAAAACCACCGAATTGCTTTCCAGACTTCCCTCCTGTCCCGGTTCCCAATGACTACAACACTATCTACATACGTGACAAGCTCTACCATGACTCAGATATTCCAGAAAGTTGTGTGTGAGATCCAAGGTTAGCCTAAATCCAAACCCAGCTGGACTTCAACTATATTCATATAATACTTCACGAATTATCTTTCATGAACAAAGTGCGTTCCAGAAGTTTCAGAATTTCTTGTTGGTTTAATGATCGTATTGTTGACAAATTGTGAAAATCTAGGTCCGTTTAAAATTAAGGGGTTTCAGTACTGCATTCCGTACTGTGCAGCAAAACCATTAGAGGTCAACTGTCGCGCAATTGTTTGAACAATTAGGGTTTCAGGGGAAATATAATCGTTGCTTTAATTTTTGAGTCAAACAGTATTTAGCTTAGAAATTTTATGGATTTATGACTAGAAAAGTTTTACTTATTAAAAAAAAAAATTGGGACCTCCGTTGCATATTTTTAAAAATATATCAAGGAGTCATAACAATATTTTCCGTTCCAATAGCCAAATATTCTCCATATTTTTGCATATTTAAAAGTTTGACGCAAATTTGAAAATTTGCATATTTCAATATTCTTTTAATTTTAGTCCGCATTTTCATGTTTGATTAGTTTATTTTTGACTTAAAAGAATATTTCGACGGCTTCATTAAACGACGGCGTTATTAAATTATTAGATTTTAAAATTTTGCAGTTTTTCTACTTCTTGGCATTTTGTTCTCGATTTTCTAGAAAAGAATCTCGTCCAGATTTAAGTTTGATGCTTTTGAATATTTATTGCAGTTTTATGAGTTGGTTGACATATATTTGATTTTGATACCTTTGCTTTTATAAAATGTATTTAGTCTTTTAATGCGTAATTTTATATAAACTAGTCTTCTCTTTATTTTTTGGTTCATAAAATGAATTTTAAGCGTGCATGTAGTGTTTTAGTGCATATTTGGACCCGTCTTAATGCATATGAGTCTTTCCACTATGATTTGAGCAAGGCTCGCAGAAATGGTTTGAATATGGAGTTCCTCGCTGTTCGACGTTGCCGCCGAAACTTGATAACCTTTGGAACGCACCTTGTTCATCTCATCATGTTAACTTTTTGTACGAATGAAGCTAAAATTACATAAGTTTTGGAAAGATTGGCGAGTGTTGTACATAGAGCTGAGAAGGAATAAAACGGAAGAGTATTATTATCATAAGCCAAGAGAAGATTTTGTCTATCTCGATTTTCTGGTTGAAGAAAATTATAAATGGGTCACGCCTGCATGACTGCATATTGGTATGTTATGGCTCCAGATCCTGTTGTGTGACACGTTCTTCTGTGGGAGAAAAGCCATGGGAAAGAAATGAGTTCCACTTAACCTGAAGACATGGCAGAGGGTTGGGAAAGACAAATAAAGCACGGCCTAAGCTCCCAACTTATCCCTGTCACTGATTATGATTGAGTCATTCCATCTTTCTCTCCAAACTCCTCGGAGCGTCACATTTAAAACAGGTCCTCCTTCTCAACCCAGTCCCCGCTCCTCCGATTATGGAGAAATTAAATTTGGGCCGAAGGAACAAAATACCTGATTAAGAGATTCCAATTCCAATTCCTTTTCCTTCCAGCCGTCTGAGCACCAAGCCCAAGAATCACACTCCTAAATTCCCCAGCCGAGAAGACTTTGATATATTCAGAAAGGGGTTCAGTGGCTTGTGAAAAATAATGAAATTTGTTAGGGGGTTTCGTAAAACAATTGAAATTGATATTTTGTACTGTGTCAAGTTGGGGCGTTGGTTTGGTTTAGGACAGGATTCGGCGAAGGTCTTTCCAGACTTTGACAAAAGGGAGAAGCCACAGAAACTAATCTGAACATTTTGTCTCGGGATCTAACTAGGTTCCTCTGATTCCATTCGTAACTGTCAAACTATCTGATTATGTTTATATATAAATTTAAATTGAAGGCGTAGAGGAGAGTCCGGATGCTCCACTTCGTCTTTTCTCTTTCCCAGTTGTCTCTTCTCGATTGAGACATTTTGATCAGATCAGACGCCCTTGAGTGATTTCACGTTCTACGGAATAAAAATAAAATAAACCCAAATAGAATGGAAACCAAATGCTAGAACCTGCTTTGACTTGCTGAATCTGGAGTTTTGCAGAAGGAAGAAACTGGAGCGTCTGAATAAAAAATAGGTATTATATGTACGAGCTTACAGGGTGAGTGAAAGAGTTTCCTCAAGTTTCTGTAAATCTGCGGCTTGAACCTTGAGCCAAAGATACGGGATCTATCTCCAATCAGGTTTTAATAAAAATATAGAGGGTTTGAATTATTTCTGATTTTTGTAACCGATTGAAAGCTTTATTTCGAATTCTTGATAAATAGCAAAAATTGATCCTACATTATTGTGGAGAAATGATCCGGAGTACTTGTACTACCTTAGACAAACAAAATCAGAATTCAAATTTTAGTATTCACAGTTTTTAGGCCAATTGGCCCGTCACAACGCGACACAAATGCAAACTTTGCTTTTTAATGTGACGTGTAGGATTCAATAGTAGGATACAACCTGTGGCAAATAATCTCAGTGTTTTTGAAGAATTTGTTTATTGCATCTTAGATCCAAAAAGTTGAAAACACAAGTTCAAATTCGCTAGAAAAACTGCCAAAGCTTAAGGAATCCTTCTTAATTTGACATAACTCCCTAGGTACGCACTCTTTGTGCTAGCTTACAGAAACTACCGAAAAGTGGAATTCTTGCGCCCACCCTGCACATCTTAGTTCGTTTGAAGTTGAAGTTCTGAGGACCACGCGTTTGTTATACGATACTACTACGCTACTCGCACCAGAACGCACAACGCAAAGAACAGAGAATCAAGAGAACGGAAAATGCTATTCCATTCTTTTTGTTTCAAGATTGAGATGAATTAAGATGGATGCATACTGTATTATAAAATGTTTGGCGTCATGGAATGTATACCAAACTTTTGGGAAAATCAAATACAGGTAGTACTTTGATTTATACTCTGGTTTAAACTTTGGATTGCATCCCTTTCTGGATTCGCTCTACTGGCTTTCTTTATCATCAATCCTGCTCGAGTCTAGACACTTCACATCCAATATTAGGCGATAGATAGATTTGCAAGGATCACTCTTTTTTGTCACAGGTAAGAATATCAGGTCATGAATGCATGGCCTAAGCATCTGTACATTGCATACCCATTGGTTTGAATAAAACAATTTGGACGAAGAAGTACGAGATATTTGGCATTATTTTCGAATTCTAGATTGAAAATCAAATATATATTCTAGATTTTATAAGTCAAGTTTCAAGTTTTGGTTTGCAATATTAAAATAACTGTGAAATATGTGATCGGATGGGAAAGCAATCCGAGTTTTCAGAATGCTTTCTCCGCTGATGGCAAGAAATTTAATTTTTTAGTATGTCGGTGATACGCTGTGAATCTAAATACTTTTTGTTTTTGTCTGAACAGTGATCAATTTTAAATCTGCCTGAATCATAAGGTTCAGATGGTTTAATCACTGCATATCTGTACACTTGTTTCCACATTTCTTTTTATCGGCCGTCCGTCAGTAAAAAAAAATTGTGAAGCCTTTCAAAATAACGGCGATGAGAAAATTCAATGCACCTAGAAATTATAAGACGAAGAAGCACGTATATACCTGCCGCAAATATTATAAATCAAATTAAGCAATGTATCCAGTTCTGTGCATCAAATATTTAAGTACCTACTATCTAATCAAAGAGAAAAAACGTGTCGGTTGAAGTGTTTTATTTTATTCTCAAATCTTACGTGTGAAAAACTGCAATCAAATTGAATATCTAATTTACATGGCACAATTTCAATATCCCTCGCATCATATGCCGTCATGCCGCTTGAACTTGCCGTCCACTTGTGCATGGAGAAAGTTCACAAACGCAACCACATTTGAGTATATTTGGCATGGCTAGCGCTTGTGACCGTAACAGCAGTATTTATCACTGCCCTCACTGTAGAAAAATGGAGGAGAAAGTACATAAGTTGAAGATTTGAAGTTAAAACTTTTGTTGGAGGTTTTGAAGACACCTTTGAGAGAGCCACCTAATCTTTGCAGAAAGAGAGTGAGGGTGAGAAGATTGCCAGGAGCAGCCCAGCATAGCGGAGTAGAGAGAAAGAAATGGGAAGTGGTACAGAACGAGGATGTGTAAGAACAAGGCCAATATTTCCTTCTTCGCACCACAGAAAATTGTAGGTGATTTTTCCCCTTCATACTCTTTATGGAACACACACTTACGTCTCAGACGTGATTCTTCTACTCAACCTTTAAAATTGAAAAAGTTTCATTGGAGTCCAGAACGGGCTCATGCTACCTGAAATCGCATGATCTATGCGGCTCAAGATCATAATGATTTTCAATTGTTCAAACCAATCCTTTTGGTTCACGTCGATTCATGTTAAATTTAAACTGTTGAATTTTGCAAATTTGTGCAAACTATTTATTACGAAGACATAAAGGGATGGGGGTTTTTGGGGTTGCCTTGTGATGTATTTTCGCATAATGCTAAGTCAACTGCTTCTCATCAGTTCTCATGAATTTTGATCTTGGTAGCACGAATTCTACCGACAGCATGACCTAGTTGACGAGTTCTAATCGAAATTTTGCTAAGTTGGTGGTGATTAAGTCAGATTTTTGTCAATTGATTAATGAATAAACCAGATCATCTATTAGGACTAATTTGGATATCCGATATTATTCAAAAAATCGATACCTATACATTGATTTTCAGATTTTCAGTTTATTATAGAGATGATATTATGCAGACGCACAGGTCATTTTTGATGGACCGATGTGTAGGTAACGAATAATTGACAAAAATTTAAAGAAATAGAGCCTTTAACTTAATTTAACATGCAAATTCTTAAAACTAAAACTACTTATGCAGTACAACACACTATCATAGGAATTCAGAGTGCAAAAATGCTGGCAGTTCGTTAACTAGTATTCCCGCCACTTCTACTTCTATAGAACGGGTAACAATTAATCTAGCACGGATCCGTCATACGCGTTTTCGTCCGTCTCCGCAACAGCTGCTACCTGGGCCCACCTCCATCCCTTTGCACGGAGACCGAACGAAACAAACTGACTGTCAAGTAAACCTGAATTGCTCAACCTGAAAATACTTGTTAATTGTTCCTATATGACAAGTGACGTAGAAGTATACCTATTTCACTTCCACCAAACACAAAATCACTGTTCCTTGTCCATGATTCATGACACCCAAAGATGTGCAGCTTGCTCCTCAGGACCGGAACTGCCGTTTACCAGTTCTTTTGGCCTGAAAAAATACAGGAGAGCATCAGACGTTCCTGTGCATTTGGCAAGGCTTCGTGAAGGGAGGCGGATGAGGAAGAGGATGTGTGAAAGGAATGCCCCCTTGACGATGTCAGACAGAAATGTCAAGGTGGATGAAGAAATCCACTTCACTTCTGCATTACATCCATGGAGTCATTACACAAGTTTTTCATTTCATAAAAAGGTGGGCCAACTATGATGGAGAAAGACCAATTCTATTCCAACCAGAGGAACTGGAAATGGCTTTCAGGCTCACTCCTCAGAACCGCATGCCACGAAGTGCGGAACGCGATGATGACAATCTTCCGGGAGAATGATTGACACTCCAAAAGAAGAGCAAGGACTCCGAGCTACAGCTTCTCAACTTCAATGGAGAAAGCTGGGTTCTATTAAGGAAATAGTCCACTGGAAAACATTATATTCTATGACAGCAATGGAGTCGTGCTCCAAGCTTTCCCTTCCAATTAATCGGATGCAGTTCCTGTTTCCTATTTTCGATTAAGGTTGGAATTAAAAATCGAAAGGTGTTCTACATGTTACATATGTAATTGTCCCAGCTATATCCAATTGTTTCCATCCAAGCATCCGAGTTCAAAGTGTTTGAAGCGTTTATGTCAAGTTTGTTTATGCTCTTGGAATCAGAGAATCTGACGCCCTCTGGGGCCTAATAATGTGATATGGTTCTGTTTGGCTTGACTTTATCCACTTTTGACTTGCAAATTCCAAAGGTTTGTTCCTTCTGCTGAATTTTTCAGTGGATCGAGCCATGTAGTTCCGCTTTAGTTGTTAGAAATTTGATAAGCAATTCAAAATTTCGAATAGCTGGAATTTTTCCTGTAAATATGGTATGATTGGGTTGTAGTGCTCTTGTATGTTCGAGGAGGAAGGTGTTAATCGCTGCTGAGGCCACCATTAGGCCCATTGTACAGCTCTTGGTTGCGGCTGGTATTTGTGACACGTGAGCACCAGATCTCCTGGCCCGAATGTAAAAGATACAGAACAGAATGTCCGTGGGCAGCCACTTGAGCTGGTATACTTCATAGATACTCTAGCGAAGAAGTCTCCTGAAATGGTCCCATTTTACACTGGTCTATACTGGTCTATACTGGTTTACACTGGTCTACACTGGTCTATACTGGTTTACACTGGTTTAAACTGGTCTACACTGGTCTATACTGGTCTACACTGGTCTACACTGGTTTACACTGGTCCATACTGGTCTACACTGGTCTATACTGGTCTACACTGGTTTACACTGGTTTACACTGGTCTATACTGGTCTACACTGGTCTATACTGGTTTACACTGGTCTATACTGGTCTACACTGGTCTATACTGGTCTACACTGGTCTACACTGGTCTATACTGGTCTATACTGGTTTACACTGGTCTACACTAGTCTATACTGGTTTACACTG
>JAQFXZ010000779.1:0-15686 GCA_034694025.1 Ceratophysella scotica | reverse complement strand
GAGATTCTTGGGCAAGTCTGGAACCAAATCTCATTTGTTTTGTCCCCAATGTACCCGTAGCTTTGTCCAGCCGCACTGCTTGTCAGCACATCTCTTGCAGTGCGGCAAGGGGTTAGACAGTAGAGCACAAGTCTCAGTTGCTCCCAAAGAACAGGCATTTCAGTTTACGCAATTCGAAATGACCCTTCCAAGTCCATTTTCCATGTATTTTGCATTTCAGTATGAACAAGTTGAATCTGAAGAGAATGTTAAGTATATTCCCAGAGGGTATACTGCAGCATTTGTTAAGCTTGGCAAAGTGGAATTCTCTACTTATATTGGACCACAGACCATTACACACTTTTTAAAATATGCGTTGAGCAAAGCTGCGGATGCAGTTATTGGTATACAAGAAAACAAGCCAATGATTATTACAAAGGAACAAGAACTGGCGATGGATCAGGCCACGGTATGTGATGCATGCTGGAAACCCTTGAATAACGACAAAGTTAGGCACCATGATCACAGTACTGGATTCTTGGCTCCAGTCGGGCCGCAGCGGCATCCAAACTCTGCCGTTGGCGCTCTCCATAATTTGTGCAATTTGAATATTCATGTGCCAAGAAAATTGACGGCAATTTGTGTCAACGAGCATGACACTATTGGTAAAATCCTGATTGAAGGGAGCGCAATTTACGAAAAAGGGAAGAAAAAGATTTGGAAATCGGTTCCATTAAAATTAAAGGAGAGTAGCACTTTGTCTGCTCTGACAATAAATGAAATGCTAACTATTCTCGACGTAAGCAACTTTTTTGATGAAAGTATTGAGTGCAATGCTCTCGACGCATTAAAACATGACAGAGACAACTTTAAATACCTTTATCAAGTAATGCGATCAAATTGCGACTCTTTTATTTTGACGATATTAGAGAACTTTCCGCCGTTTCCTCTTTCCCGCCCCTTATCCGAGCTGAACAGACAAAATACTCGATCAGAGAACGTAATTCCGCATGAGCTTTTCGATGACTGCTCCATGACAAAATACAATTCATATCTATCATTGCATGCACAAAACGAGTACAAGCGTGTGACGGACTACCTTGTCGACTACCTTAACTTAAAATGTGCCACACTATTGACGGCGTTTCGCCATTATAGAAAAGTAAATTTTATGGAAACTGGATTAGACGTGACTCAATCAATGACCAAGGCGTCATTCACAAAGTTGGCAGCATTCTTTCGGAATCGAGTTTCAATAGAATATGTCAAAGATCCGGGAATGATCGAAATGGTTGAAAAGCTGGTCAAAGGTCCGTTGACAACGTTGACTACGCAAATCGTTAAAAGTAATACGACAAGATACGGACAATATAGCTCTGATAAGCGACCACATGACATCCTTTCTGTCGACAGATCAGCTTCGTATGGAGCCATACTGCAGAGCAAGATTCCTGTTGGCTCGTACGAGTGGCTCGATCAAACTGAACTCCTTGCTTTTGATTTCACTCTCCCTTTACTGAATGACGATTTTGGTTACATTTTCGAAGTAGATTTGGAACTTCCATCAAAATATCACCATTATTATCAGAATTTTCCACTATATCCTGAGCGTAGAGTTGTGGAATTGAGTGAAACTAGTTCCGTTCAACAGCAATTTTATTCTGACGTTTGTCCAAAGAGCGTCGCAGAGAACGAAAAGCTTTTGCTAACTCTGTATCCCAAGAAAAACGAAGTTTTCACTCACATGTCAATCAGCTTTATGCTCAGGCATCATTACAAATTGGTAAAGGTACATAGAGGATTTCGTTACCGTTCTGAAGCTGTATTTGCCGACTATGTACAGTTTCACTTGGAGAAAAGAAATCAGTCCAGCTCGAATCTCGAAAAAAATAGAAGAAAGCAAATGGTAAACCTACTTTTTGGAAAATTGTTGAGTAAAAATCTTTCTTTTCCCTATCAAGAATATTGTACCACTCGAGAACGTGCGCGTCAACTACTTGCGCATGACAGGTTTGAAAATGTAGAAATAATAAGCGAAGATTTATGCCTGTTTCAACTGACAAAAGGCAAAGGTACATGTCACAATTTACGACTTCAGGGTGGATTCATCCTCGATGTGAGCAAGCTCTGCGTATATGAAACATATTACGACAAGTTAAAGTCAGTATTTCCTTCATGTACACTTGTACATTGTAATACGGATAGTCTGATTGTTTCTATTTACGATTTACAATTTATTGAAAAGCTAAAGTCCATCAGAGATACATTTGGTTTCTCAAATCTCGATCAATCTCATCCACTATATTCTGAAGAAATGAAGAATAGGGCAGGAGCTTGGAAGCTTCAACATGACGAGATTCATGAAATTGTAGGAGTCAGGCCTTCGACGTATAGCGTAAGATTTGGCGGAAATGAAAGGGGATTTTTGCACAAAAGCCCAGGGTTCCCAAAGGCACAGAACCAGGCTGCCGAAATTCATGAAATAATAAAAGCAAGCGTGTTAAACTTTATGAGCCGCCGAACTCCAATAAAGTCAATATCTATAAGTAAAGATGAAGGCCTAGAGATTCGAGTCGAGAGATTGACCATGGCTTGCATGGACATAGGTAGAGTGTGGCTCAGTCCCGAGTATAGTCTGGCGTATGGTTATAAAGGTCTTGAAAATGCAGAAAATGTGGACTTGTATACAATGTAAATATGTGCAAGATTGTGGCAATTTGTAATACTGTAATTAGTAGATTGAAAAAATAATTATAAGAGTTGTAATCATATATTTGTTCGACTTATGTTTTGTATCCAAGTTTAAAATAGATTGTCATTTCACTAGAGTAAAATGTATATCATTTATTCGACAAAAATCTGAAATCTGGCTATCGTTAGTGTGAAAAGGATTGACAACTCAAAATTCAGAACTGTATAATTAAATTATCAAAATCTGTCTAAATATAGCATTACACGACCCCCAGGAAACTTAGTATGGTACTAACTAAGTATGAAACTAAGTATGTCGCTAACGGTAGATTAGGACACTCTATTGTAAAAACTTTAACCAAAAAAAAACTAATAAAATTAATTGAAAATCAAAACATGTCGGATGTGTTGCTGGTCTCAACCATTCAACTAGACAAGATATTCGGATCTTTCACTAAAAAGCCAATTTTTATTTCCACTTGCAAAGATTAGATTACACCGAGAGGATTTACAACACTTATTCACTAATCTAGTGTACTTTTACGGCATCAGTACTACAACTATTACAATTGTTTGACGTAAAAAATAAATAAATATGTACTCATAAACTGACAAATTAAGTGAATACAAAGTATAACCTTGTTTTGGTTTCAATAAATTAAACTTACATTTTCTGGTAGAGCATATAGTTTTAATTATCAGACTCGAATTTCCGTAGAATATATGACCTGAGTTCAAATGCCAAGCATTTTGCGCAGTCTTCCGGTCTATAGCCTAGGTTCTCGCACTTTTTACAGCGTTTTTGTTTTCGGGCTCCGTTTCTAATAATTATTGACAATATTTCCGAAAATCGCTCCTTTTCTTTACAAACCTCGGTAACCGACGCGTAATGGTGACCCGGGAATTTGAAAAAGGTCTGAGGCAGGAGGTCAATTTCGTCCTTTCGGTTTGGTACGAAGGGGTCAAAAAGGTTTGCTGCGTTCCTTACGAATGTCGTTCTGCTTTTCGGCTGAAACAGACTAAGAATGGCAGTGGGACTCCGCGGGTCACAAATGTAATTTATTTGCTCTACGCCAGAGGTCACTACGCAAACTTCCTGATATGTCTCACCACTTGGTGACACATGTGCGCTAATTCCCATGAAATTCATGGCCTATGGAATCTTAAACTAAAGTCTAGGAATATTCTTGTCGAAGCCAAGAAACCGAATGAAGCAAGACTGCCCGAGTAATTTCTATTTACATCAAGTCACAGTCTCACGCTCTCTAAAGGTCTTGCGCTACATCTCACCAAAGTAGAGGAGCGCGGCTAACCTGACAGGTAGTATTAAAAATCCAATCATTGCATCTTTCCTTTCTGCAAAAACTCAATGAATTAAAAAGCGACCCGGCGACCCTATCATTGTATTTGAGGTTGCAGGAGCTGTAGTCTGAGCGTACAATTTCATACATCGATCTTCCTGTTAGTCTCCAGTAAAACACGTAAATGCAATGGTACCCGCATGCGTCAGATGAAAGTGACTGAACGATAGTTTTGTTTTCGACTATAGAAAAATTTCTGAATTCGCGCGGTAGTTCCAAATTATAGCTCGAAAGTGGTTCAGCTACAGAATCAAAAAATTCTACCACTCGTGTCGGCTTTCCACAATTCTCATTCTGCAACATCATGAACAATAGCCAATGATTTCCGCTAACCCCGGTAGAAGATCTTTTCTGATCGTTGCACACAATTGCCATGGGTTGTTTTGTATAATCCAACTCGCTAAATTCTCCATTGGCTATGACATGTGTGTAGGGCTTGGCACAAGATGAGTCACTGATGTACCTCAAAGCATCTGAAATGGTGTCACCGTCCATTTTGTCGCCTTTACGTCAAAAATACGTTTCCGTCTCCGTTAATTTCCACGAGGTTTTGAAAAACTCCAATGGAGAGTAAATTTAGAGCCACGGATGTAGGGCTGCTAAATTGTAGTTCGACCTGTGAACAGAAATAATCAAAATTAGTATATTTTACCAGGGTTACCAGGCAAGCAAACTACTTTTGACTATTGCTCTTCACCTTGGCGGTTCCTCGTCGCTCTGGCTGTATCTCACTTGCACTTGGAGCAGGCAAAAGTTGAAAAACGTAAAACGTGAATCCCTTCAAATATCTGTCACGATCAATATTGTTTCCGGTGCTCTTGTCGCGTAGACAGTCATTCAGCGTTTGGTATGCCCATAAATAGCTGCCTGCAGTATAATCTGTACTGATTGATTGATACTGAAATGCGTCTTGGTCACACCGAAGCGTAATGGAACTAAGTCCGTGCGGAAGGAAGTTGAAGGGAGATTCATTCAACAAACCATTAAACGAAGAGGCTGCCACGAGTCCGAATATTTGGTACGTGGGTAGGCGACCACTCCACAGTACTTCACTCAAGTAGGTTGAAGTCCCGACCCCAATCTGTGAGACTCTAGCTTCTCTCTGGCGTATTGGGTAACGACACTTTGCGTGCTTTGACAGCAAGAGCTGGTGTTGACGGAGAATGTCAGGATGAACTGTGTGAGTCTTGATTACCAGAGAGCATTCTTCCAGGGAAATTATGTAAGGAACACCACTGACTCCCGACTTTGTGTTTGATGCGCAGTCCAGCGCAAACTCCGGATTGCTTCTGGTCAATTTAATTTCCAACGATGTTCCAGGAGGAATGTATCTTGTCTGCGCAAAGATTGGACTCTGAATAGGGCCACACATCTCAATGGTCTTTGAGAGTGCGGCCATTTCCATGCGCTTCTTGAATCCTGCATTTTTGGTGACATCGAATTCGTTGTACGTCGTGTCCGGGTACCATAGAACACTAGATTGGATCGTGTCAATTTCACTCTTCCCGGTTGACAAGAGAAGGGGAACAATGGATTTATATGGAAACATGTTCATGTCATCCGAGATAATGGTAGAGTTTATTCGTACGGACATGTTCTGCCAGATGGAATAGAACCAGAGATTCGAGGGTGATACCTTATCGTCACTTGCAAGTGCTGCTCCCCCCTTCTTCATTATCTTTGCCTAGAGGGGAATAAAAATCTTGATTAAAATAACAAGAGATAAAATTTAATTTCCGACCATCTGGCTCTTTGGGTGGGTTTTATTGAGCGCAATTTTCCGAGTCGTAAAGTTTCAATTACGAGCCCTCGAAAGTTTGAGTGACTCTGATGAAAGGCCATTAGGCTAGCTGGGGGAACTTGATTAAAAGCCATCAGGAAGATTCGGAGAATGTAATTAAAGCTTTGAAAGTTTGTACCTTGACATGGAGGACCGAGTTGAACAAATCGTAGTATTGGCTCGAAGAGGGAGGGACGACGAATATTACGGGGTTGAACGAATCTCGAATACTAGTTGTGGACGTGACTGTCAGATGTGACGAACTTTGAATAGAAATGTCCGAAATTGGAAGTGAAAACAAGTCAAGTTGCGACCTGAATCCAACTTTGGAATATCCCTCACGCGACGAGTGATCCATTTTAACGACGCTTCCACTTTTTAAATAATGGTTGAGACTTACAAACGCTCACACCCTTTCTGCTTGAAAACTTGCGACCGACTGATTTTCTTTTTACAGTTTTCCTTCTTTTCTTTCCTCCGACCTGGACGTTTCTTCGACGTCTTGACACTCTGGGTTTTTTGGAACTGCGTCTTCTCTTTTTCCCACCAAACTGGACTCGTCGCCGACCACGAGAACCACCAGAAGTCTTGGTATACCTCCTGCTTGGCCCAATTTTCTTCCTTAGTGGTATGGTATACGTAAAAGACATTGGATTGAGACCGGAAAAGCCCGGACCACCTCCAACTTGTGGAGCTATATTCTTTGACGGTTTTTGTAGTCTACAAATCTTACGATTACACTTGATAGTTCTCATCCTAATATTCGTGAGCCCAGCTGACCGGAGCGACTTCTCACGCCGAATTGAAAATGTACACTATTTGAGTAATTTACACTACTTCGATCTAAATACGACTTCGTATGTGAACGAGAACAGTAGATTCGGATTCTGCAGTCAGCTTAGCTGCATCCAAGTGTTCATCTACAATTTCGATTTTTACATTGTCGATCCCTCGATGAGTCATTGGTAGATACTGTAGAGGATTGCAAGTCACGTGCCTCATCTCCCCCGCAGTTTCTCCTTTAATATCATTTGGCAGTAACTTTAAAACTGGCATCAGATTTCCCATAAAATACTGTGGTTCCACCAAGCTGCACAGTATAACGTGATGGGTGTGGCCAAGGCCCAAGTCAATGGAGCTGAAACTAGGGACTTGCATTTCCTTCCCAGAGAATCTTGTATTGTGAGGAACTCCGAACAAATTCTCCAGAAAATTGGAGAGCACAACGTAGACATAATTTCGGGCGTCTTCATCTTCATATATAAAGTGTACTCCGTCCCATACAAACGAGATTTTATTGTTTATCAAGGTGCGGTTCATTTCCGTGATCAGATCATGCACAGTCTTAATCTTGGGTTCCGAAACCATTAGTTCCGTGACTTCATCCTTGTACGAAGTAAATTTCATTGGTTCTGCTCCCGATATGTCATCATACATAGTCTGTATAAAAGTCCTGTCGGCGGAATGAGTACCAGGCGTGTAGGCCGCTTGCAAAAATCCCATGGCCTCGGCATATGTTGGAGTCATACGTAAAAGGTAGCCCGGGTCGGCGGTAAATTGCAGTTTAAAAGACTCTGTCCCATCTTCGGCAACGTGATACAGAAAGTGAATATTCACATTTCTTTTTCGAAACTCATTGTTGATTTTCTCCACAAACTGCTGTACACGACCAGGTCTCTTTTCTACGTTGTGTTCATTTCTGTTGTAGCGAATATACACAACAATTTTTCTGTCTTTGTCCTCTTTGAAAATTGTCCGTTTCATTGATTCCTTGTCTGGTGAAAAGTAAATGTCGAGTAGTGCCACTTCTAACCCAGAGTTGTCGAATGGAATTGAGTTTGTGAGCCTGTTTGTAAAGCTCTGGCTTGTGTTGTTGGGAAAGTAGTTGTGGGAAGCTATGCTTGATAGGGTCAAGTATGTCGAGACTGGAGGCTGTCTGCGACAATTAATTGCGTGGTTTAGCATTCTTCCTTGATTCAGAGACCCTCTGCAATTCCGCCTCGTAAAATTTTCCTACATTTCAAAGTTTATCTTACAATAGCTTGCCATATCATATATTTTGCTGTTGTCTTACCTTTTATTAGTTCACGAGCAGGTGTGGTATCTTCCAGAGTGTAATAGTTGGCGGGATACGACTGGAAAGTTTCATGAATTCTGAAAATCTCACCCGTCCACCCCTGTTCCCGAGAATTTTTGGAAAACTGGAGCTTCGAACTACTAATCAAGACTGGCGTACCTTTCTTAAAAAGCAAAGCTTTTGGCTTCTTTCCAGCTAGAGAACCAAACAAATTGTTCCAAATTTCTGATTGATTTTCCATCAGCTGACCTTGTGCTGGAGTAAATTTTGTAGAGCTGTGAACGGTATTGTTGTAATTTTCTACAATCCGAGGCAAGACTGATATGTATTCCTTGCTATTTCTTTGAGTTTGAACACGAGCAAGAATCTTTCTAAGAGTTTGTATTCCACGCTCGGCCATGCTAGATTTAATGTGACTATGTACGTTGAACATTATAATGTCATGCTTGTTACAAAATTTCTTGACATTAATGTTAAAAAACTCTTTTCCCTCGTCGACGAGTAAATACGCAGGAGCTGATCCCGCCCTTTTGACAATTTTTTCGAAAGCCTGTGCTACTTCTATCCCGGTTTTAGATTTTAAATACTCTATATAAATGTAGCGACTAAAGTTGTCAATTACCAACAGGATAAACTTGATACCCTTGTTTTCAGTAGACACATTTTCCATAGACATCAAATCTGCACCCCACTGATAAAATGGGAAAAATACTAACGTTTTTCTACGTGGAAACTTTCTTCTGACACGTTTGTGTAATGTATATGCATCAATCGATTCCAAAGCCTTTTGTACTTTATTTTTATCTTTAAAATTTCGAGCTCGCCTAAATTTTTCAAGGCCTAAAAATGATCCCCTAGCGCGACGGTCAACGTATGCCCTTTTTATCTTTTCGCCAGACATGTTGACTTGCTCACAACCACGAACACTGGAGTGGAACTGCGCATCGTATACATTTTACACAAGAACTTATTTACTTTCTCAAAAATGTTACAAGTTTCCCAGATGGTAGTATGAATGAATAATTATCTCTAATACGCACAAAAGTACACGAGTTGGGGCAGTTCAGAATATATTCACATTTCCCGAACATTTGATGCTTCCATTTCAGCAAGTCTCTGTTCCTCAGCGTTCCAAAGACGAAAGTGTTCCGACCTGGTGGAATTGACGAGGGCGGCTTGAAACGGCTGCGACAGAAGAAGGTTGGAAAACTCCCGGACTCGGCTTAGCGCCACAAAAGCCAGACTTGGGCTTTGACTAAATCAAAAAAAAAAATCCAGGTTCATTCAATTTACTCACATTTGAATTGGTAATGGAATTTCATGAATTACCGAAAAAACAGCGAAGATCTATTTTCGCCTCTCTCTGGTAGTCCAAGACATGCGCGTTTGACAGTCTGACCTTGAATCATGTGCACCTAAATAAGAAGATCCAGCCGAGTAAAGAGTTTATGTGTACCATTTGGATATATAATTAAATTACTTACTGTAGTGGCAAAGCACAGTCGAAGCGGAAACTGCTTTACAGTGTAGTTTGCTTCTGTAATTGGATCGTTGACCGACTTCGAAAAACGGGTTATGGGTATGTCATCTCTAAGCAAGTACTTTTTGCCTCGATAGTCGTCAAATTTGACAAAGAGGACATCAGGTGGACTACCAGGTCCAATCTCTGTTACAGTACCAACACTTCCGTTGTAAAGCCTGAAAGGAAAACGGAATCAAAATCAAGAATTTTAAAGAATGAAAGACTCAATGAAATGAATTTTACCCAGCAGGGACCCATAGATTTTCAGTCAAGTAGACGCGAGCATTCACGGCGACGCGTAGGGTCTCAACCTCCAGCTTCTTTGGAGCATTTATTGGTATCCTTGGCGGAATTTCTATAGTACTTGTGTCCAAATGCCTCAGGCGGAACTCGTTATATGCGTCAACCTAATATAAAATGCATATTAAAATTTTCAACAAGTGAATAATATTCGTGTTGAGAATTTTAGACTTATGCTCACATTTACCTTTTCTCTTTCGGCAAAGAGTACGGCCGCCTCCTGTATAAACAATTCGATTTCTTCATCATTCAGATTTCCAACATATCTCTCGTTTAGTCTCTTGATATCATCTTCTGTAATCTGGCCTACAAATAAATTGTCGTTTAGCAACATGTTACAGTGAATACGTAAACATTTAGCACAAACCTCGTCTGACGCGACCAAGCATGTCTCTAAATTCTTGCTGATCCGAGCCAGTCTGTCGCATTTGGGCCTGCGTAAATTTGACAGTTAATAGAAGAAAAGTTCGAAATTACGAGCAAAAGAAAATGGCTACCTGGAGTAAAACAGCCTTGTTGAAGTGTGTGTATGCCTCGGCTCCAGCCTGCTCAAGGTCCCCCAGATCAGGCATAGGTTCATGGATTGGTTTATATATTGGAACATCAGCTTAAATATATATGCACCAAATGAAAATAGAGCAAGCATAGTAGGTTTTATAATTACAATCCAGTTACTAACCCACTGGTCTCAGCTGGCTGTTTTAAAATTCAAAATTAAGGGTTTTAATAAAATCAAGTCAGATAAACTTTGCTGTGTTGTAATGGTTGCATACCTATTATCGCCCAATAAAATTACGTTCACTCCTCCAAATACCTGATCGTTACGCAACATTATCTGCAGGCGGCGAGAAACGTATCCAAGCATGTGACACCCGATTAAACTAAAAATAAATATGCAAGTATTCATGGTTCCAAGAGAATAAATAGAGCCTTAATATCAAAATCACAAATTTCTGTACCTCATCTCATCAATTATCAAATACCGCGTATTTTTCCAGCTTTGAAGTGCCTGTTTGATACCCTCGTTTGGGGAAGCGCCTCTGTAAAAGTATGGCATTCGGAAGCAATTGTGAAACGTGGTGCCATTCACTAGAAATGCTGCACGACCTGATTACCAAAAAACATTCCCGATTGAGATTTTTAAACTTCAAAGCTATATTAATGTGAATACCTGTGAAGCTGACGATTTTAAAAGCTTTCTTGTGCTTTCTCAATAGAGGTTTCAAACTGTGAATTAGAAACGATTTCCCAGTTCCAGCAGTTCTAAGATTAAGTCGTTATATTAGAACTAGTGAGTCGTAAAATTAGGTCGAACAATCTATTTGAAATTTCAATTCAAATTTACTTACCCGGAAACGACCATTAGGAACTGGTCGCTGGAATTCTCCTCCAAGTGAAGCCGGAGCATATTGTATGCTAGCCTCTGCTTCTCGTTTAATAACTTTGCGTCCACGTCCTTGGTGTTATTTCTTATTTGGAACGTAGACTTTGCGTCTTCGATGAAAGTTTCGTACTTTTTCTTAATAGCCGGTTGCCTGACACCTTTTTTTCTAACACTTTGATTCTTTTCAGGTGTCTTTTTCTTTACTACTTTCGCAGCCTTTTGCTTGTTGGTTGGTGCCATGGCACTGTTCGGTTCCAAGTTTCCAACTGCTCGCGCTCAAGCTGGAGCTTGAGCTTTTATTACGGCATACTCATAGCCGTCCTTTCGCCTGGACTTTGAGAGGGAGAGGGAAACCAAGGCTAGCACGAAGAGGATCCAACCCTCACTAACAAGTTCAGCTTGAGCTTTTATTACGGCATACTCATGGCCGTCCTTTCGCCTGGACTTTGAGGGGGAGAGGGAAACCAAGGCTAGCACGAAAAGGATCCAACCCTCACTAACAAGTTCACCCTCAGAAGAGGCAGGAAGATAAAATTCTATCTTGCGTAAATCCAGTGCTCAGTTCCATTTTCCGTGTGTTGCGGGATGCATCAGTCACGAGCTAAGTCTAAAGTAAAACGCCTGTTTGGTCGTCCCCCCTCCATTCGGAAATTAATTAAACTTAGGGACGATATTCAAGAGATTGGTTTTCAGTCTGATATTGTAACAGATATATATGGTCATTACGACTATAATACAACAACTTCTATAGGCTGTCCCGGGTCTTTTCTTAAATCCAATCTCAGAACTTTGGCTGTCCGGTTTTGTAAACGAGCAAAATATTATTTCTTGGAAAGTCTTCGAAAGCAAAAACCAGTGCACTACTACTGTAGCAAAATCCTCTCCCGAAACTACATTGAACAGTATTTAAAGGAGATTGGATGCAGTTCAACCGAGTTTCAGAGACGTTTTCGTGCAATTGCTAGATCTTGGAACAGACAGTTTTTGCGCAATTTGCGAATTTCCATCTGGGAGACTGACGTTGGAAAACGAAATGAAACACCAAAGCCAAAACCTAAAAAATTTAGTTCTCCGTCACCTGTCGATAATTTGGTCGTCCTGGTTCCAAAGCAAGTGAGATCTGAACGCGAATATGCTGGTGCAAGTGTACACGAGCCTAAATGTGTCCTAAGAAAGTGGAACCTGTGTCAGCAAGCATCTTGGTATGCCCTTCTATCCCCTGAAGAAATTTCCGACTTGGTTTCCCAGCTGGGTGAGTTGAGACGCAATGATTCCAGAAACTGATACACAAGTTCCAACATACAGGTACAGGAGATATATTAAGATTGAAAATAGAACCATAATTCAGTATAAAGTTAAATATTGTGAAAATCCAAAATGGACATGGAAGCGAATACGAAAAATGCAAGTATTTCCTATTCCTCGTCGCATATTGGAAACCAAATACTTTCTTGTAAAGTTTGACGGTTGGACAATTCAACGCGTGGAACTGCTTCCTGTACCCGCACCTACCGCTAGTGAGCCTTCACGTGTGCGCCTCTTTGTTGAGACAGCACGTCTGCGCTAAACACGCTCCTTAACATGGAACACGTTCACTCAAACTATGACTTGCAAAGCAGCGTCGACAACCTCCGTCGAAAATACTACACCACCGAACCATGTGGTCTAAAACTTAAATATACTTCATTTACACGAATACAAGATGGTTGTGCTACGCGAATTATAAAAGTCAGAAGACGATATCCAAAGCCAAGCGTTGTCCTGAAGACTATAATTTACAAGTCGGCTCTTGGTAGTTGGGTTGGTCCATATGTAGTCGTAGATACACGCACAGTTGACGGGGAGTTGCACTATTTTGTGAGGCTCGAAAAGACAAACGCGGTCGAAGAGTAGTACAAATACTTGATGACTGGATTGAAAACCTCAAAGACTCTTTCGCTCTCGTCTCGGGAAACCATCTCCTCTTCGTCAGTGCGTAATGTTTTCATCGTTTGGCAAAACAAAATATTTGAAAAACGTCAAAGCCAGTGTGTTCGGTGCAAGTGCAATGGATAAGACAATTACAAAGAAGAGAGTAAAGTACACGAAGTATATTGTCAACTATGGACCATATACGACACTGTACAAAATAAAAACCATCTACTACCCAGAGACATCACAGATAGCCTCCTGGCAACGGACCGAGATCATTGACCTTCCACCGCCCAGGAGAAGTCCAAGAATTTGGCGTCAGGCAACTGCATAGCAAGGCCAAGTGTAGACGCCAAGTCATGACTAACAGGAAGTACACGTTAGAACTTGTGAGTAAAAGTAGACATTTAAACTTAGACGTGCATCAACTGGAATTAATCAGCGTTAAAAATGAACAGTATGTCGACAAATGTTATAGACGCTCAATCCAAACTGTAGTGGTTCAAAGATTTCCAAGGCTAAGCAGTTCAGAAGCCCGAGACACGACCCATGATGCTTTGGTCCCCAATGATCAACAAATCTTTCAAAGTCCCAGAAACGAGTGGTAAGTATTGTCCTTATTAGTTTCACTGAATAGCGAACCTTTCCTCCATAGTCTAGTAAAGTACATTCGTTAATTTTCGTCTCTCAAATGATCCCCTAGCAATTCAATCAGTAAATTTAATTAAGGTATGCGTGAATCATTTTAGTTCAATCCCAGATGCCGTATAATAAATGTCCCCCTCTCTGGTCTCCCCTCTTGATTTCCAAATACACCTCAGACAATCTAATCAAGAAACTTAATTAAAGTCTATGTGAATCAATCTTTCTCAACCCCAACCGTCGTAAAATAAATGTACTTGGGGAAAACACCACCGAGGGAAAAATAATTAAACTCTCGAAACGATTTTTACTCGGTCCGGGTCTGGCTTCCCCCTCTCGTAGACAACTATTTAAACCTCCAACAGTCTTAGCCCCCTTGCTCAGTTTCACTTTCTTCCTCTCGCAAAACAGTCTCTCTTCCGAGTACGGTATCAAGCTCACAGTAAATTTCATTGTAAGTGAAGTTCTCTCGCAACCTAACAATGGAATCCACAAGCTCTGTTAACTTTGAAGGTAATCTTGCTCTTAGAGACGTGCAGTTTCGCATATTCAGTTTGAGCATAGAGGCTATGTCGATTTTCAGCAAAAATCTTGTAAAGCGAGTTTGTTGATTTATGTATTTGAAAAATTTCAGATTTACCGCAACAACTGGTTCCTCCATGCGAGGGCCCTATTCAAGTCGCTTCCGAATGTGTCGCTTCTTCAGGGTCGGGAAAGTTGCAAATTGTGGAAGAAGAGAAGCAACACGTGGCATACGAGGACGTGTCTTCTGATGAAAAGGATTCTCTCCAAAAGACTGACACCATGCGGAAGACAACTGAAGACACGGATTCGGAAGACTTTTTTGAGGCTTTAAAGAAGCGGTCAACTTTGAAACACTTTTTGGACTCGGAATCGGAAGACGAACGCGACAGAAATAATAACGTCAAAGTCGAGAAGAAGAAAAAGACCAAGGCTGAGAAAACCGTCTCAAGTTCCGACTCCGACGACAAGCCGACATCTGTTAAGAGGTCTGAGGTATCTGGGAAGAGAAAGAAGTCAAAAGTTATTCAAATTTCGAGCTCGGACGAAGAAGAGAATGCGCGTGACTATTCGCAGATACGGAAGAAGAAAAAGACCGTCAAGAAGTTTCTGGATAGCGACACGGAAGACGACGAAGTGACAGAGAAAAAGAAGAAAAATCATACCATCGCGGCATTCAAATCAGCAAAGCCCAAGTACAAAACTGATTCTTCCGAGGAAGAGAAAATTGTCAAGCCCACCAGTCGACAGATGATGCAAGGGGAGTCATCCCAAGGATCAAAAATCTCAAAAAAACTCTTTCCTCTCCTCGGTGGGGATTACGGGATAGAATACTTGGAGGCCCTAAAGTCCGCCGAACTCTCGCCATCTAAATCGGAAGACTTTTTTGAAGCTGGAGACTGTCTTGTCACCCGTTTCGGACATGTGTCTTCGTTTCGGGGACGCCTGGGATACTGCGAGTTTGGCAACGTAGGTCACTTTTGATTGTTTAATGCACATACAATGTATATTGAAATGTCATAATCAAGTGTCTTGTTTGTGACCCTTTTACTCTCTAGACCTTCAAAATATATATCAGGAAGCACAACCCAAAATTTTCTCCAAGCATCCTGGGTTTCCATTACTCGGACATTGAGGAAATCTCAGGATACTTGAGAAAGGCCTTAGCCAAGGTCAAGAAGCAGAAGGACGAAGGAAGGCTCCCTGTCGGTAACAAGAGCGGCAGAAAGTATCTTCCTTCTCAGATTGAATTCTGGATGGAACCAGACGTCTATCAAAGCGCCAGCGGAAGTATCAGAATACGGATTGTATGGGACAAAAAAATGTACAACTTCCATTTTAACATGCCAGTTGAATCGGCAAATCACCCAAACTACTTGGGACCAAAGGTACGTGTGCAAAATTATCAATTTCAAAGAGTGTTCACTTTATAAGTCCTCTTACCAAATTTTCTTTTAATTTTAGATGAAGTTGGTCGTCAAAGAGGTCGCACAGCTTCTGGACTGCTTTGACGGAAT
>JAQFXZ010000778.1:0-15703 GCA_034694025.1 Ceratophysella scotica | reverse complement strand
TTCCCAGTGTCGAGATAAGCGAACACAGACGGACAGACGGACAGACGGACAGACGGACAGACGGACGGACGCACACTTCAAAATATATAAGAGATTTAAGCAGAAACCTCAGGATCAAAGTTCGGTGGTTTGGTTTGTGGATTAGAAACACATTAGGATTTTCCAAGAAAGACATATTTATGGTTCATGTACATTGTTAGACCAAGATCATTGCTTTCAGTGGAACTACAACGGTTGCTTCACTAATTTTGAACCATTTTCAAAAAAATATGCAACAGATGAATTATTTGGCCTCAAACTTTCACCACAGGATTTTTTGCCTTGTTTTAGAATCCTGTAAAACATTGGCTGGACTTCAACTCAAAAAAGTTTAAGCATATTCTAAGAATTACAAATATATTCTCTTTGCGGATCCTCATAAACTTTTAATCTTACATACAACTAAAATGAAATAAAAAAATTAAGAGAGAAACTGAAAAAAGATCTGAAAATGACAACATTTTTCGAATAAAACTGTAAAAAAAAAATTGCCAAATATGGATAGTTTTATTCAATTTTTTGCTGTATTGTGAGCTAGGTTGAAGTCTACTTCATGGATTAGGCTCTAACCACCCAATGTACCCACCAATTGTAACCACCCATTGTAAACACTGAAAAATGCACATTTAAAAGCCTTTTTTTGCTTTCGCTTGTAATTTTTGATCCTTTAGGTTAAGTTAAGCTAGGTTTTATGCCTTACGCCGGAAATGCGCGTTGGTAAGTTCTGGTCAGAAGGTGTTACGAAATGCTGGGTGGTTGCAACGACTCTCTACAATAAGTGGCTAAAACCTGTGTCATAATCCTTTCTTTAACTTTAACCGTAACTAGTCAATACTTTGAAAGTGGTGAAATTTTCGCCCTTATCCATTCATTTTTACTTGTTTCACAGCTTTTTAGAAATGACTCAAAATTGAAACAGCCCTCATCTATCTGTAATCATATTGATTAGTCGAATTTTTCCTCGATGGATCGAATCATACAAGATATTACATCATTTGGATTCGTAGATTTGATTCGTGGTTAGTTCAGTCCAATCTAGATTCATTGAAATTGTAATAGCGTTCATAAACCACATAGGAGCCACTCAACTTTCTCGAACGTCCATGAGAAATAAACAACAAATAAATCTATAAACGGTAAACACTCTGGAAAATAATGCCTTTAAACTGAATTTCATAAATAATAAAGAAGCAAAGTGATTGTTTCCAATACTTGTGGGAAGGGTCTGGGAGCTGGGCTGAGTAGGGAGAAGGTCGTCATAACCGACTTGGTGACTTGGGTCTCAATTCATAAAACTGTACTCTGTCCTCTATCCCCTGCTTTCCCTCCGCTCCAAACTATGAATATGAATGGATATAAAATTGATTTAATAGAGTGGAAGTAAATGGTGTGGGACTCGGGAGGAGAGAAACGAATTCGTCATATTACGTGAGTGTGATGTGTCTGAGTCGACATATCCTCTCCCAGCAGCCCCAATGTTTATGTGATGTTCAAATATTTTAGACGAAAAGAAAGTAGGCACAAAAAATGCACAAGAAAAGAGCTTCCTTGTATATCGCTCATAAGTAGGCAGAACAACGTCCGCGTCCCCAAGAACTGAACCTACTACTTTGGGAAACTAGAAGGGAAAATATTATTCTAAGCGTATGAGTAAGAGGTTTCCCTCAGTGGAAGAAGGCACTGGAATAAATACAACTTTCTTCTGACTCAGGCCCATTGTTTCGTCTCCTTCTTTTCTCCAACTGAGTTGGTCCTGGCATAAGTGCATTTACGCTATTATTAACAGGGTTGGGGTTTTAGGGTATTTGGGTTTTAAAGTATTTGGCTTTTTCATCTGTTTTCCTTTAAGCCGAATCTCGTGGTAACTTTAATTCAGATTGAACGGTTACATTTGGTATGTGGTGATTGCATTCATACTAACATTCAAATGTTTTACGATTATATAAAGCTACAAAATTTTAAACAATATTTTGAATATTTCAATGAATTAGACTGGATCAATTCTAGGTTCGTAAAATAAGTCTGGCTGACGCACTAAAAAAATTATTCGAATTCTAAGATCATAAATTGATTCCAAGACAGTTGAGTAAAGCAACGTTTATGCTGCCTTTCTTTTAAAAAAATTTTCTCTCTCTTTTCAGCTAACCCAACCTGATCTAACCGAATGCAGTTTATCTTAGCTTTGACGGTAATATCACATATTTACTCAAACTCGAGCTCAAATGCTTTGTTGCAATGCAAAATCTATCTTAGTTATGAGAACATTAACATATGTTCAGTCAAACTTTTGAGCTCAAATACAATTTATCTTAGCTGTGACAACAGAAACCTCTTTTAGCCAAACTCATGAACTCAAATGTAGTTTATCTTAGCTTTGACGAGATTAACCCCTGTTTAATCAAACCCATGAGCTCAGAAGCAGCTTATCTTAGTTGTTACAACATTACCCTCTAATTAGTCAAACTCATGACTTCAAACACAGTTTATCTTAGGTCTAGTGTCAGTAGCTCCTGCTTAGCCAAACACATGGGCTAATACGCAGTTTAATTTTAATTAAAACTAACCTAACCTAGCCTGACCTGACGCCGATTTTGGTTTTGCCCAAATGGGTTTTGCCCAAATGACCGAATAGGCATATATTACAAAACTTGTGTGAGTTTCTTTATTACGATTACAGAAATTAAATTTGTTTCGCTTCCTGGTTCAAACGCATCCGAGTGTTTAACTTCCTTTAAACATGCGTACATTGTACATTGATTCAATATTATTGAACCGCTGCTCTGGATTGACTCAAAAAATTGAAGAAAGTGAGACTAATTTAGAAGATTCATATTGATTCTTTAAATGCAATCGAAGGATTCATTAAGGAATTATTCACCCAAAGCCTGACCCTGACAACTCTTCTTCCTTTCCTGACTTGGACCAAGTGTGTGAAACGACAAAGAATATGGCGGAGCAGCTGAGATGAGAAATGGGCAAGAATAGAATCTCCTTATTCCATTGAACTAACACTCAACTTATTCATGCTCTCACTTTCCTTCCTCCACGCCTTTGATAATGGTCAAAACATAGGTCTAATTGAAGTAAATATCTCAATCACCTCACACGTCTAGAAATTGTCATCAGGTTCCAAGTTCAATTTTCAGACTACTACAATTTTTTTTTCCTGAATTCTACAGGGATACGAAACATACCTATCTGTCAATGGCTTTAAGTGCAAAAAAAAAAAACAAGAAGTCGAGCAATTCAAAAAATTTATCCGACATTTTTAATAGATTTATACAGGATATTTGTCATAATTTTCCGAATAATGTGCTAACAAGGAACAGTTCACAGCGTACGACGTGGTGCTTTTACTGGTGAAATTGAAATCACTCACCTTTAAATTGTGGAGAGGGAAGATCAGGCAAATACTGTCAACAAATGTAATGTGATGTATCTTTGGCAAATATGGGCATCCTAGTGGTCTTCTGCCTAAACGTGATACATTTTTAATCTGGATGTGAAGCTTCCGACTTCCTGCATGATGCCAATCCCACAGAAGAAATGTCTCCAATTCCATGATCGGAACTATAGTGACAAGAGAGTGGCTTTGAAGTGTATCACTCAACGAATAAATAAAACAAGATTGCCTCTACGCTCAGGGAGTGCGGAGGGTATTAGGCCGTTTAGTTTGCCAGGAGGCGATTCCATTCTCGGCTCCAATGATTTGCCTTTAATAATTAGGGAGAGAGGGCGAGATCTGTTTGCAGTGTCTGTGCAAATTGAACGAGTGAAAAGGGAGATGAGAGCTGCCCAGTATGAATTTTCAAGAAGGTAAACACATTTCGGCGCAGAGACTCAGCCCAGCTGCAGGAGCTAATGGAACATCTAATGGTTCATAGTGTCTACACTGAATGGACAAAAACCTGGAAGCTGTTGACTATCGCAGCCTCTTTTTCCGCTTCTGCATACGTCATGTCAGATACAGGATACTCTGCATCAAATCCTTCAAGTTTGCAGAGTGAATGTAAGCAATCCCAAAAGCTGCTTTGTGTACTTTCACATTATTGGATTGGAATACACATTAGATCTGTGGTCTCCTTCCTGCCTCAGAACTTTTGCGTTGGAATAGTTCAGTCTACGCAGCGTCGTCCGTGTTTACCGCATTTCGTTTTTAGCTACGTCTCGTTGAAGTTTTACGAAGTTTTATGTTCATTTAGTCTATAACTCAGAATTAGTTAGTGATCTCACCTCGACGAAATCCGGTTATGACCTCTAAATTATCTAAGTTGACCAATAAATTTGTTGATCGAAGAATAACTTACTCCACCGCAAATCTTCTCCAAATATTCCTGACCTGCTTGTACATTACATTTAAAGGATAAATTTTTGCCCACATACTCACACGAAATAACCCAACCTAACCTAACTGCGTAATTTGGAAAACCCTTTGCGAGAGTTTAACTTTAAAGAAATAGAAATTAGTTTGCTTGCAATAAAACTAGTTCGATCAACTTGGCTCTAGTCAACTTGACTAATACTCGTGTTTAGTTTTTAAATACCGGGAGACATTGGTGAATATGCTCAACGGTGACACACCAGGCTATAATATTATGTTAAATTGTGAATTCGATTGACTGTGCACCACGCAGATTGCAGCCTATAGTACAGACGGGTTTAATCATTTCCCCGGTTCATACAACTTGAGGAAATTGTGGCGTGTCATTACGCCGAGACTACGACTCTTGTTTATTATCCAGCTTACTACGGAGTGTATTGGATTGTAGGGCAATCCGGATTATGGATTATAAATAAAGTGCCCTCCACAGGTTCGAGAGAATATGAACATAAAGTGGTGGTAGTTAAAGTAATTTTGAGTCCATAGGATTACCATTACACAGACTTGCAGCATGCAACATACGCAACCCCACTGCTTAACTCTTCAGTATGGCTCTTGGCAATTATTTGAACTTCTGCCCGGACTATGGCTATGCCATGCCTGTGCTTCTTTCAGATCTTGAATGCAGAAAAGCCTTGTCCTATAAGGGGAATTATGTGTTTACTCTGTCCTGCTCTCCAGCTAAACCGAATCTTCCAACTACGTATGGGAGGGACCACATGAAATTATAAACGTATTTCCAAGGAAGCCTTAATAAACTTGACTCGGCACTATCTCTACTTTCGATTGTTCTAGAATTTAAGCGTCGTCTGGGATTGCAAAGCTGGAGAAGTAGGGAGAAAATTCTCCGTGTCTTCGTGAGTAGACTATTCTGGAATACAGCAGTGATGCCCCAAATACTCGGCCGGCTGAATAGTGGTGCTTTCCGACATTGGCCGAAATTTGGCCGTAGGGAACCGAATATATGGCAGTAGGCTGTATTAGCTCTTAAAATGAATTGCATACAATCTACAACTGTGAAAGATATTTTTAGCTGATGTAAATGTCAAATTCTTGATTAGCAAGTTTAATATCTTCGGTCGACCGAATATCGGTGCCGAATAGCGGTGTTTTCTGCCATTGACCGTACATTTGGCCGAATAGGTTTTGGACTGAATTGAATCACTTTCCCGACTTTAGATTATCGATATTTTTTCCTATGTAAATGTCAATTTGTTCATTTACAACTCATATATATTCGGTCAGTAGAATATTCGGCGCCAAACAATGAGGTTTCCCGCCATTAGGCGAATACCTGGCCGTAGCCCAATAGGTTTTGGAATAAATTCGACCAATATTTTGACTATTTATAGAAAGTTATTTTCAACGTAAATTCCAATTTCTTGATTTACAAGTGGTCAATACTTGGTCGGCCGAATATTTGCCACCATACATTGGATTTTCCGCTATTGGACGAATACATTTAGCCGTCGAATAGTAGATTTCTCATTTTCCGCCGTTGGCCGAATACTCGGATGCCGGCTACCAGATTTTCCAGGCATTATTGGCCGAATATTTGGCCGTTGAATAGTGGATTGTCCCTTCATTGGTCGAATATTCGGCCGTCGAATATTGGATTTTCCTTGCATTGGTCGAATATTCGAACCTCGAACGTTTAATAGTGGATTTTTCCGCAATTAGTCAAATATTCGGCCGCAGAATAAGGGATTCTCCTGTCATCTATCAAATTATCGGCCTTCGAATGACGAATACTCCCCTAATACTCTGAATATTCGCGAGATTGTTCGACATTGGCCGAGTATTGGGTCTGCTGAACAATTTAAAGCCGAATACTCTGTCAGGCCGAATATCAGTAAGTTACAATTCGGGGCATCACTGTTCTGGATGAATATGGATTCACTGGCTGAAGGAGGGCAGGAAGCGAGAGAAAGCCTGCTCAGCAGTCTATCTCTACGGTCATTTGTAAGGAAATCACCCATAAGAAAGGTCTCTGTGGTCTACTGGAGGGCTGCTGAAGCAAGAAGAGCTCAATTGGTTGAGAATATTACACCCTCGCTGCCCCTTTTCGGCCTAAAACCAGATTATAGCTTGTACTATGGACCAAACTAGTTATTATAATGACTCCGAGTCTCTGTAAAATTGTTCTATAACTTTTGCCTAAATATCCCTTTTATTATGTTTAGATTACCTTCCTTCGCTCCTGACTTCCGAGTTCCAATCCAAATGACACCACTTTCCCTACACTATTAAAGGAGCTGCTTCAAACATAACTTTCACCAAGAAAAAGTGCACTTGCCTCAATTCGCGTAGTGCACTGCTTGGGGCTATATTTGAATTCAAATTTGCCAAGCAGGATTCGCATTTAGTCAGCACGTTCCTCGCACCTGAGGAATTTGAGTATGGAACTCTGCATAAGTGTTCCCTAGGAAATCGAGGGGTGGAGTTGGGTCTGAAATGGAGCTTGTGCTGCTCCAGTGAAAATAATACGAGTTCCACTTTCTCCATATCTGATGGGCTCGTTTTACATATGGTCCCTGTTCTTTTGTTCCGGGTTCTGAGTGTCAGTCAATGCCCATCTGCCTCACTAGGCTCGAGAGACAGACGTCAGGTTGGGAGTAGTGAAATAGGAGTCATTACTTCAAAATCCCTACTGCCCAAACAATGGGGAAGCGGGGCGAGTATTATGTGTTTCCTCTCTAATAATACGTATCATGAACATCGGAAAATAGAGAAAATTACCAAAAAGAGAGAGAAGCTCCATGTTAGACGTTCAGCTTCCTGGATTTTATTAAATAGAATTCCAGAGCCCGAGTCCAGACCTGAAGGCCTCTGTTTACTATTGGAACTGGGCTTTCTCTCCTCCGCCGGCACAACAACCTGTCATTTCCATTCACTTTTCTAATGAAATTCCTTCCACTTTCTCTCTCACCCTCTCGTGGAAACGAGGGGAAAAAACCAATCAACAAGTAACAAAAAGTCTGGTGAAACAAAAGGACGAGTATGTATGGAGGAGTTGGGGAGAAAGTAGCAGAATCCGACTCAGTCTCCAAACGAGAGAATAAATAATGCACAAGTATACTTCAAAGAGAGCGGAATACAATTTATACGGGAGATGGGAATAAAGAATTCAATTGTGGGACTAGAGGAGGAGTTAGGCTCTAATACTCTTGAATTAGACCGGATCTAAAAGGTTCCCACAAATGCTTTACCCAGAATTGGTGGTGAAGCACGGGATGCTACGACTTTCGCTTCAAATGGCTTAGCTCTGGTAAAATAAGGAAGATGCTTCTTTTGTTTCTTGGGATGAGCAGGGAAAACGCTACACCAAGGGCATTACTGATTCCTTGCATTAAACCAAACTTGTTAAATAGTCTTTATCACAAATTTTTTCCCTGCTTTATTTTCATCTTATAATCTAATCCTTAGATCATTTTTTTCTTTCCACATGTTGGCCAAGAATAGAAATACGACCATTGCTCAAAAAAGTTTGCAGAATTTCAATCTATGGAAATTTTAAAAAAGGGCAAATCTTGTTGCAAGAAATTAACTTGGTTTAATGAAAAATTTCTCGCTCACTTAAAATCTTGCGGTGGTAAAATTTGAACCTCATTTCTGAAGTCGGGTTACCAGCGTTGGAAGAATTTTTTACAGGAAAATCAAGCAATTTTTGAAATACGATGAAATACGAAATACTCAGGAGCGCGGAGCGCGGCTCAAAGTAAAGCAAGCTACATGCTGTGTAACCTCCAGCGTTGCCTCCACGCTTTCTATCCATTGTCCCATTAGTTAGGCTAGGTTTCTCGGAGCACCGCAGAGTTGATTTATTGCGATTTATTTTATGCTTAAACTAAACCTAACCTAATCTAAGCTTACCTAAAATAACCTAGTATAACTTGAAATAAACCACACCTCATGGTAGGCAACAATTAAAAAAGAAGTCGCCTGCGAAAATCGTCGAATGGCGACAATCGGAACAAGTAGTGAGAGGCAACACGGCAGGCTACAAAATACATAATTATTTCTATTTAAATCAACCCCTTTGAGCTCCAAATTGAATTGATTTACAATCATGCCTGGCCCTCCATTTTAACCGTTTAATTCTGCATAAAACATTGATCTTGAGCTTAATTCGCTTCTTTTACGTTGAAATAGATGGTTATATACATACCACATAGCATGATGATATTTTGAGATTTGCTTTATATTTTGTGTATTCAACTAAGTAGAAGTTGTATTGATAGTGCATTATTTTACCTTTATTCTTTTTGTGAGTCTGGCCTTTTGAAATTGGCAGTTGTTTCTTTTCTTTTCTTATCCTTCGGGACATAACACACGTCTTTGAACCTCAAACTTTTGAGATTCCTCAAAGTGTAATATTTTACATCCCTTGGGGATGCAACTATGGTGATGTTTCTGACACCTCCCAGTCTAGGATTTAATAAGGTGCAAAGCAAAGTTTACAAAAGCACCCCCCGTAATGCATGTTTTCACAAATTCCTTTTGAGCAAGTTCAGGCATTTCATAGCTAGCATGCAATATGAAATTTCCAAATTCGAATTGGAGCTTTAAGTTTTAGGAATATGTTTACTAATGAAATGAAGCATACTTCTTCGGTTCATTGGAAAGAGGCTGAGGTTTGAGCTCGGCTATAAACTGAATTTAAACTTTGAGGAAATATTGAGTCTGCGCAGAACTTAAATGCTAAGATTCAAAGTTTCACACGCGTGTCCTGCTTGCTTATACCAATCTGCCCATCCATCGGTAGCTATAGCTACATATACATATACTCATCTAGAATTCAGTTGTGCTTCAATGCCTTACAACATTGAGCTGAAATCCGTTTGTGAGATTACTTCTTCCGGCTCATCAAACCGTTCAATCTTGAGACCAGCTTGAAACTTTCCCATGTACATATCTCGACATGATTCGACGGTGACCACAATGAACAGAGGAACGAGAGCAACACGGCTTGTACATTTTCTACATGCAAATTTCTCTCGAATTACACGAATCTATTTTCCCTCGACCTCAAAGTAAGTGCTTTTGAAGATTAGCTATAGTCGACAACGACAGGCGGTCATAACCTTAGAATCCAGATGGACAATTCAGCACTGCGGGCACACTTTAATTTTATGAGATTCATGGAGTATGTTGACGAGGTTGTGTCCGGGATTAGGTGTCTAGGTCTCTAAGCCCAAAACTATTCCGTATAAGACATTCCTGGAAATGCGGAGGATTAAATTCATACAATAAATACCCAATCCATCCACTCCTGATATCAGTGCAGAATATACATAGCTAACGTGCAAAGCCGTTTAAATAAGTAACGGGTCTTATGCAACATCATACTTTTATAATATCTCTCAATGTTGCCTAATAAAACAACCAGGTTCCAATAGTCAAATTCGATGCCGCATATTTTTACATGCTCGTGTTTTCAGTTCCTAGTGCATATATCGATGTTTTCCTAATTTTGTAGCAGGTCTTTAAATTTTCGAGCATAACTTGTTTACTATATATTTTGAAACTTTTTGAAATCAATTTCTACATTATAATAAACCTGGTTAAACGAACAGGATTCTTCGAAATAATATTCAACGATGAACCAATTGCGATTGGGAATAGCTTTTTTCTGTGTAGGTGCATGTTTTATATTATTTTTCTGTTCATAACTTTTCACAGTTTTTTAGCTCTTGGCAATATATTATATTGATCTAAAATTTCAAAATTTGCATTTTGATTTCAATTTGATGTTTTCTAACATTGAGTTTTTTAAGAAGTAGGCTGGTATGATTTTACACACCAAACATTTACTATTTTGAAATTTATATCCATCGATTTGCATCAAAACTTTGTTGAGCATATTTTAGCATAAACGCCATTTTTGGTTGCAGCTTTTAGTGCAAATTTGGACACTTTCTAGTGCATACGACCGTTCTTTGCATTTGAAGCACCGCAGATCGCAGGTCTTAGTTCTTGATCTTGACAATATTTTATTTTGAATTTCAGAACTTTTGGAGCTTGATTTTAATTTGAGGCATTGGAAATTTATTTCATGCGGCTGGATGGATTTCATGCTAAGCATTCGTCGAACTTGAAATGTGCAGGTTTGCTTCGAAACTGTTTTTCGCGTGCATATTTTAGCATATAACCACATTTTTGTCACACATTTTAGTGCACACGACCTTTCCTTACATATGAAGCATCATATTCTCCCAAAAAACGAAAAGCGAGAGAAACAGGTCTTACCCGCCACGATGAGGAGAAGGAGTATGAGATTGGGTGAGATTCGTTTCATCTTGTTGCAGGCCTCCGCCAAGGGAGTGCCTCTCCTACGGTCCCTCAAGTCAAGAAGCCTATTAGACTTTATTTAAATAATTAATTGTTAATCCGAGGAGGAAGTGTGTGACGAAGTGGGTTGGGTGGTCTGGGAGCTCCTTCTCTTCCGATTACATCCAGTCACCACTCAAGGTCTGCACAGAACCCGGATTTCTTCTGTTCCAACTTGTAACTTGTCACTGAGCTCCTTTCTTTCGGGTGAAAGCCAACCTCTGCTCCCCAAATACCCCGTCACTCTGTTTACAGCTCCAGCCTCTTTTCTCACATGTTGATGAGCGGAGTGAGCTCAAGTGTCATCCTCATTCTGCTTCCCTGACTAAGGAAAAAAGCGGCCTATGATGTCTCCACTTCCCAACCGCTCCCACTTGTTTACGACTCCTCGACTCATGAATTTTTGAGCATCCCGTTCCTTCTGAGCACCAGGCGGGCTCTCCTGAGCTTTTCAAGCCACACAGAACAATATCTAATTTATTGTGAACCCTTCCACTCTATGATGAGCTGGAGAGGAAATCTGGGCCAGCACACGGGCTTAAACTCTGATTTTGAACCAGGATCAGCTCTTCTGTCTTCCTCCTAACATCTAATTTCCTGGGAAAACCACACACAGAGCTTCCTTTTCAAGTTGTTGAGTAGCGGACTGAGAGGTGGAGACTGAGATTAGCCACATGCAGCAGCCACTGAAGTCAGGCTAGTAGGAGCTTCTTCCAGGGAAATAAATAAAGAAGCAAGTTTTTTGGCGGAGGTGAACACGGAGTCACTGGAGACTTGGAGTCTCTTCTAGTATTGTCATATGATAATCATGAGGAGTTCTTGCTTTCCAGGCATCCTCATCCCAACAATGCTTCCATGCACTGCTCCGACGTCTTTTTCACTATCGCTCTGTCAATCTGGGATGTGTGTCAGGATTGGGCTCGTGTTTCGGTGATGACTTGACAGTTGACACCTCAGCGCTGAAAGACAAATAATACTGGAGTTAAGTTACATTTAAAATCAACTGCAGATTCTGTTCTGAATTGCATATTTTCCTGACTTTATCGACTTTTCTATAGTTTCAATGTTAAATCCGACTTGCAGCTTGAGGTGAACATTGCCAGGTATTTAGCAGAAATAAGGAAAACTTGGATAGAACACTTTAAAAATACTCTGAAATTTTGAATTCGCATTATGATTGGATTATATTTTTTTAACGTTGTCTATCTAATTACGTATGAGCCTTGTGCTATCTGTGTATTTATGTATGTTTGCAGTTTTCCGTCCGGGTTATAACCTTGCTTATAACAGACCTCACGTTTCAATTTTATACGTAAAATCACAGGCTTCTTCTAGCACATATGAATATTACATGTTTTTCACATTCCTCTTCGGGAAATTCACAAAATTAAAAATTGCGTGCTCTCCTTTATAAGATAGACACTGCGGATGCTTGGCGGTGAGCTATTGTCATACCAATTTAGTTGCGCAAGCTCAACACATACTAAGAAGCTCTATCTTTTGCCATTTGGGTTAATTCCATTTTCGCCACTGAGGTTCTCACCACTTGGACAGACAAAGAAGAATTCGCACTAGTAAACAAAGACTTGTGATATTAATTTGCGACGTAGAAACAGAAACACTGCTCGAAGCAGTTTAATTAATAATAATAATAATAATAAAGGAAGGGAAATGATACAACCCAGGGTTGGGATTTAAGATTTAATTGTACAATATCACAATTTAAGTTGTGAGTTAAGACTAAATTGGGCAACTAGTGTAAGTAGATATGCGTCAATGCATGCTTTAATTTCCAGACGAAAATGTTGCTATTAGTTTAGTTAGACTATAGTTTTGTTTGAAAATTGAAACAATACGTAAAAAATCAACTAGTTAAGCAAACCAACAAATAAGTCAGCAATCATGGAAATTCAAACATTATGTGAAAGTGCTCCTTGATTTACTGCTATTTATTCACCCCAGTAGTTGCAATACTTGCGGCAATTAAAAATTATCAAATACGAAGAGTCAAGAGTCCCTTGAGAGTTAGTGCTTGAAAAATGCAATAGTTCTGATTAAAGATAAGCAAGTTAAATTAAATCACAATTGAATTTAAAATAGCTCTAATAATGTATGCTTAGTAAGTGTAATGGTTGAAATTTTAGTCGTTTCCTTGGAGTTTTCTTATCACAAAACATATCTGCACGCCTACTGATTATATTGTTCTAATAAAAGAACGAGCGTGTTTAATTAACGATTTTCCTTTGGTATCAATTGCAAGACTGTATTCGTAGTATTTAGTAAATTTATTTCGTAAAAACAAGTTATATCTGTTTAAGTTGTTGTGTTATTGAATCTGATAGAATATTGTGTGTGTCCGACTGTCCTCTGAGGATCCGTCTTGGTTTTATTAGCTTTAGAAGTGGAGCCAGGACCAAAAGGATTCGAACTTGATCGCGTCCTGGCTTATCTCCACAAATCCGGAATACATAAGCAAAAATCTCAGAATCCATCTCGATCTGAAGTGAGCGTATTCTTGTTGGACATGGCATTTTGCTCTTTGCTGCACTGAGGGGAGAAGCTGAAGTGGCCCTAGGATCTCGTGATATATTTCCTCTGTCGCCCCTCTAGTCCTCCTCTGTGTGTACTGAAGGCTTGTCGAGTGTCAGAAGTATCCAGTAACCCGCCCTTGAACTTCGACTACAAAGGAGATTCAAGGAACTGTCAACCTTTTCCCCTTTGGAAATTCGATTCAAGTGTTGATATTATTACATAAATGTACACAAGGGAATTTCCTCCACTTATCACACGGAGAAATTGGTCTAGCTCCCATGCAATTCTTTAATGGAATCTCCTTCTACGAATGTGGAAACAAAAGGAACCATCAGACTAGAATCTGCATACGTGTAGAGTGAACACTTAAAGAAAAACCTGTCAGATTCCTCCGTCTTTTGATACTTGACACTTCTCTTAGGCTTCACCTCAGCGGCAGGCCTGTCCCAGACCCCAGACAGACCTCGTGTACTCGAATCCCCTGCCAAGCAAGAATTCTCAGAAAATTCAGAGGGAAATTAATCTGAATGGAGTCTTGGGCATTCCGAATCGAATAAAACAATTTGAGGGAATAAATACGAGCTAAACTAAATGTAATGCCTCCGACTTCTGTGATCAACTAAACACGGGTAGGCACTTTTTGATGCTACCAAAGTGCAATTGAATTTGGGAAAACATTAATGCGTCAAAAAAAATATAGAAAATTCAGGCTCATTTCCCAGGCTATTTCAAAGTCATTTCAGTCAATTAAGATCAGGTTTTCTTAAATGGACTCAAAGGCTTGCAACACGTAGTTATTCATTATTTTAGTTTAAGCGCACTAACTTGATTAGTATGAACATTTAAAAATCAGCCTGTGAAATTGGCCTGGCTTTTCTTGTACCAGGGTAGAAACCGTATTTTTTATAAATTATCATTTAAATTATCGAATGTACCAAAATGAATGGGATGTGAGATAAAACAAAGAGAACTTGACTTGTTCGTTTTGAAACGTTTTGGTTTCAAGTTCATGACAAGCCAATTACTTTAATGATTAGATTATATGACAGGTAGGCAAAGAATGGGTATTATTATAAGATTAAGAATGAGGTGATGTTGAAATTTGTAATGTTTAGTTTGAACTTTGATTAAAGTTCACACCTTGACTCTGTAAGTCCCCGGTCGGTCTAGGACCGACTGATTAGTTAAGCCCAGTGCCTTACCGAGTTTCAATTCTTTTGAAACCTTGATTTCCAAGGTTTTCAAATCTCTTAATTTAGTACTTATCGATTGTAATCGTTATCTATTAGTATAAATAGTCCTCCAGGACTTAACCCAAAATCACTTCTGTTCTGGCTGCCCTATTGTACACGACTTCAATTTAGACTGTGCTACTGTTCACATTGCTCCCGAAGAACTCCATATTTGTATTCAAACTGTTCACATTTAGTGTAATTAATAATCTCTAAAACAGTAATAAAAGTGATTGAGTTCTACATTTTGGACTTCTACTTCCGTTGTTCGAGCTACACATTTGGTTCTTAGTTTCAACATTTGGTTCATGTTCTGGTTTGAGGTCTCGTGGGTCATTTGGTCTTTCTCTGGTTCTTGTCGGTAATTTAAGTTACAATTTTGTATTAAGTAATATGCATTCATTATGTTAGGTTAGGTTTATTCTTAAATGATGTTGAGTTAGTTAAGGTCGGTGCTTTGGATCAGGGGAGCAGCATCTAGGGAAGTAATTGGATCAGGGTACCTATTTCCCTAAGCATCATTTTAAACAAGACTTTGCTTAATGTAATAGGAATTCATATGTTTATTTAAAGTTGAACTTTATTTTGGACTGAGCTAGCCGAGGTTACAAATTGCTTATACTTTGTTGGTTCGCAGAGAGGATCCAGGAAGTGGGAATCTTATTACATTTTCTCAGTTTCTTCTCATCTCCCTCGAGGGATTTTTCACAACACTAAGATGTGGGACCAAGAAACTCAGCGTTCCCATGAAGTAAATAAAATAGGAATATTGCTAATTTTTTATATTAAAAAGTTGGTGATACTTGGGAAACTAACACTAATTTGGGTTTCTTGCCATCTGTGTTATCTACCATTTAAATAAACTTACTCAAACTTAACTTGTATGTTATGCACTTTGCAGGGAGTACATCACACTCGTAGTATTCTTCTTTGTCGTCAGCACAACCAACAATATGGCCTTCAATTACAATATTTCAATGACGCTTCATCTCATCTTCAGAGCCGTAAGTGAGAAGAACTTTGTTTAGTATTCTAATTATGTTAATTCCATAGAGTTAACTTTTCTCGGCTAAGGATAGAGTCACAGACGACCCAAATTCAACAAAAAAAATTGGCCCTGTGCTGAGAGATAGGATGTACAATTTGTTGATTTTCCAGGCGGTTCACATAGGGATCAGCAGAACATTCA
>JAQFXZ010000777.1:0-15705 GCA_034694025.1 Ceratophysella scotica | reverse complement strand
GCTTACGCATTATTCATATATGTTTCTCAATGTATGTATGATTAGCCTTTCTGAGTTGACAATAAATCTACTTTTTTCTCAAGTTGACCCCAATGAGTAACGGAGCCTTAATATTATTGACGTTTTTGCAGCTGAATTCACTCATATAACTTTATTTTCCTTTCGATACGAATACTTCAGATAGCAATCCTACAATTTAACTGTTAGTGCCGTTTAATGTCGTCATACAAAAAAATCATGTCGTATTTAACAGCTGCACGGTTCCCGAATGATATTTTCCTAATCTGTCAATTTGTGTTCGGTAAAGTGCACGGTAAATGCCCAAATCATAAATTACATGGAACAGCATCACTAATACGCTGGTTTCTGAAGTCGTATTCACTTTAAATAGTAGAGCTTTCCGGTCTAGCTTTTAGTCACCGATGCTTCTGCGTAGATACATGCAAATAGATACTTATTACTAAATAGATAATTTCTTGAAAAATAATGATATAACTTTTAGCGTATGAAGAATTGTGTCGAAATTTCAGCAGAAGCATTCTTTGTGGTCATTGGTAAATTTAAACTACTCGGTATAATTAGTAGAACATAAATTTCAATTCAAACCATTGTTGTTTCCATTGCTCTACCACTAGCAAAGTTAACTGAATAATTTCAAAACACAGCCTAACGAATATAGTGAATTTTTGAAAATGTATAAGAACCTCTTAATCGTTGTTCTTTTGCCTCACAAACTCCGTGATGTCACCGATTGAAAAGTCATTAAAACAAGCTAACTGGCGGGTAAGCTGCAAGTATTAGTTTATGAGCAATTTATTTATATTTTTATCTATGATTACCACAAAGAAAATTAGCACAATCATTGATTTATTAATTTTAACATTCTCAAGCCTTACCAAAAATGTGAGTGTTTTGTCGGCAGTACTAGTTGAGTCAAATAAGGATTCTGCTGCTGAGTGGTTTGCCTGTCCAAATCCTTGTGGAATCGTTGGTTTCTATGCTACTGGCCACAAACATAGTATTGCACTTGCAACAACAATCACTGTCAGAGCTGCGTCTGCCACAACTAAAACTTAAATATTTTCATTTATCATGATATTTCAGAATTTATATTATTTCTTCTCGGGTTTCTGATTATTATACGAGGGGCGTTCACTAAGTAATGATAATATACCTGTATCTCATGAAGAGAAGTAATTACATGAAATTTTCTCACGTTTTACTTTAGTTCTATTGGACGTTACTGCACAGCAAACATTTCCATTTCAATTCCTTTAACTTGTTTAAATACATTTATAAAAATTTTGGTTTAGCAAAATCGCTCCAAGCCGACTTTTTGAGAATCAAGCCCGTACCGGGTTATACATTAGCGTATCCTATAAAGTCAAAAAAGTTAAAAGTGCCTCGAACTTAACTCTCAACTATTGTGTGGGTGCCAGATTTTAAGGAATTCAGTGCGGTTTACGGAAGCGCTTGAAACATGAACTGGTGTGGGTTGTCTCACAGGCTTCGCTGCTCCGATCAACCCGTTTTTATTATTGTTTCGTATCTCATTCCTGATGTTATGGTGCATTTGTTCCAGAGTTTTGCAGAATTATGTGGAGGTGCATTTAGTGTTTTCAGACAAAACATTGAGCTGATATATGCTTACAAAGATTTAGAAAAAATCCCTACCTGGGAATTTCGTTGTTTTTTAATGATTCTAGGAAACAACCCGGGCTCCAGCTATTACAATCTACTTTCTTTGGATGCGATATTTGTTTGCTGAATCCAGGTCTCCTTGTCTCTCAATCTAAGGCAGACTAATGTTTTAAAATTACACTGGCATATTCATATAAGCCACATAGTTCACTCACCTGTTATTGCCATTTCCCTGGTCGTGACTCACGAACATTTTCATTTAAGTGCCTTTAACCAATTTTTAAAAAATTAATAAAAAATCTTGGCTTGGTAAAACCGCTCACGACTCGTGAGCGGTTTTACCAAGCCAAGATTTTTTATTAATTTTTAAAAAATTGGTTAAAGGTACCTAAATGAAAATGTTTGAGGTGTTGCAAAGTCCTATAGAGCTAAAGTAAACCGTGAGAAAATTTCAAGGCTGTAAGTACTTCTCTTCATGAGATACAGGTACATTCTCATTACTTATTGAACTCCCCTCGTACTAGTTGACAGCGTACATATATATTCACACAGCGAACTTTTCATATTCTCATTATGTTCTGCATGTTTTAATAAAGCACGGTTCAGAACTTTTACTGTTTACGAAGTCAACTATGTAGATATTTGAAATACCTAACCGTCTACGTAAAAAAGCAAGGTAATACTTTGGACATGTTCACTTATAGGGTATAGTGTTCAATTTAAACCCAACATTCAAATATAACTAAGGCCGTTTAAGTATAACCGATCCTAGTTTTAGTCACATTGTTCATTCAATCATTTGAAGACCCTTATTTACATATTTGCGCATATTTTTGTTTAATTTTTACTTCCACGGGTCTTGTCCATGGGATCCGGATTTATTTGCACACTTTTGCATATTGATGCGTTCTACTGGTAAAATCGGTGAAATTAACTAAAACAAATCGCGTTTGAAATAAATTATAAACAGGTTGTGAGATGTTGGTTGGTAGGTAGGTAATTTATATTACCTAATTTAAAATTCTAGGATTTCAAGACATTGATACTCAACCCAGTTTCTCAAGCTGGTTGTGTTTGTGAATCCAAATCACTCATTTTCTATATCATTTGCTATAATATTCTCCCATTTTATATCATGCTATTCGGCTTAGTACATTGGGTATTTCCTAGAGTGACACAGTAAAAAATTAATGATTCTGTGTCTGCGAGCTATATTATGCTAGCACTTGTATCAGTAATGAAAAGTATCTCAATTGTAAATTCAGTGGGTTTTGAATTTAATTATTAAAATTTTTAGGCAAATGACAATCTCTTGACCAATGGCAGGAGAATCTTATGGATAACTACGCATTCGAGTGGTGTCCTAGATTTTTAGTGGTGTGTGGTTTCTGTTCTATAACCTGACTTACTGGTTCTATTTCTATAATGAATATAGTTTATTGTAGCAACTTTGTTCATTAGAAGCGAGTCAGGTTTTATCTAAGCATCAGATTTCATCTGCAACGGCTGACATGTTATGAATTCCGCTACAGCTGTCTTGTAGGCAATTAATCTGAAACCGTCTTAACGGTTTTCAAAATTTTTGTGGGAAATTCTGCGGTGGAATAGAATATTTTGATATATTATTTGAAAGCCGTTGGAATAGTTCCTCTTTTCGCTGCTGAGAGAACTTTATGTTGCATTTCATGAAACATGAATTATTAGTAAAACCAGCATGCCCGCCCCATATGTCTCCGAAATCAATGCTTTGTTCTGAATCGCGCAACCCAATTTGGCTGTATGTGTATGAGATGTTGCTCAGTTTCTGTACTCTGCTGGAGCTAAAAACACCGTAAATTTTAAGTATATTGGTATATCACGAAATAGTCTGTGTTTTGCAGTGCTATCTTCTAATAGTTCACCTTCTATAGCCATTTACTTTAGCATATCTGTGTTAAAAAAGACAAACCCTTTTTTGAAACTATTTTGCACACGGACAACTTTCGGCATCCACTTCAATCAATACTTTGTAGAATCCCAGTTGAATTCATTTGTCACGCAAACCACTCTCAATAGTGCTTGAATATTATTCATGAACATGTTGACTGAGCTTGGTGTTTAATTAAATATGAGTTAAAATAATTTATCTACTATGGAAATGGAATTGATTCCGTGCTAAACTGGCGAATAATGCCTTAGCAAATTTTTTGTTACTAGTCCGTGGTACCAAATTGGCAAAAATCATATTCTAAAAATGACAAAAATTATAGTAATTATCAATCGAAATGACAAAAAATGACGTAGCCTAATTCTGAACCAAACACAAAGGTTTCAATTTTTTATTTCATGTGAGAAAGCTTGTGCCCTAAAGTTTTATTTGCCTTTTTTATAACTACCAAAAAAGTTGTTGGTCAATAGCACCTCCTTAAATATTGCAGTATTGCGAGAGAGATTTTCCACGCTAAGCTGAAATGGTGTAAGTAAGTAGTACAAATCCCCTTGAAGGCCATCGGATGAAAAGTTCCTTGTTTAATTTGATATTCCGGCCTATGTAGGTTTTTTTATCTTAGCCATTCCAGATGCTACCCGTTCGCACACGTTTAAATAACAACACGATACCCCTGGATGCCGTCTAACAAGGAAATTCAACTGTCGTTGAAGTTGAGGATAATATCAGATGCAAGTACACCTTTAAAATCAAATCTACCTTTCGAATACAATCAATAAATATAAAATACAACTTTATATTAATAGTATTAATAATGGAGGGTTTATAGTTCGTGTCCCGTAGGTCTTACAGACTTGGAAACCATCGTTCCTCTTATTTGCTTCACAGAATAAAGGTGTACGATTGACATTTACAAGGTTAGCAAGTGTTTACAAACTGGAGAACTGAGATAGCGTAGATTTATCAGGTAAATATCACCCTTGATCTTAGCCGTGTACACCGAGACTGTGTTTTGCTGCTTGAACGTGGTCTTGAACTTTGATCTTGATTGGAGTTATCATGTCCACTACGGGTCTTGTGTACAACGTCTTTCGTTCCAGGATTATGGCTGATAACGGCATCTCCTCCAGCATCCAGCAGGTCCGAGCTTATCTGTCCAGTTCAGTCTAATCGCTCCCGTAATCTCCTCCGCTGCTGCTTGCTTCTTGTCAAACGGGCCAAAGAGAGGCGTCTGCTTGCTTTACGGGAGAAAAGCCTCCCGACCTGTGCGTTTGACCGCAAGGTCAAACGCCAAAAATCCATGCATCACCATGGGCAGTGGCGGATCTAGAAATTGGTTCTAGAAGTTGGTTCTAGAAATTCTAGAAAAAAATAGAAAGGGAGGGGCCGAAAGCCAAAAATTCAAAATGGCACCTTTCACGAGGTGTTAAAAAGTCTAAACTTTTGCTCAAAATCAGTGATTAAAATTCGACTCATTTTCGCTGCAATTGGCTTTGTTCCTGTGATTATATTTAGTATGAATTTTTCCGTCAAGGGGCGGGGCCAAGGCCCCTTCGGGCCCATATGTAAAACCGCCCTTGCCCGTGGGGGAAGGCCCTAACACCTCATCCCATTCGGGCACTGGCAGGGTGTGAAACCGGTTCGAAAAACCACGCTTGTGAGGTTGCCCAGCCCGAGAATCGAACCCCGTGTCACTTAAAGGAATCAGAGAACTAAAACAGTAAGCTAAGCTGTCCAGGCAAAATTAAATTTTATAATTTTATATATTTTAAATTAATAATGACGAACCAACTCGAGTTTAAGATTTTAGCAACGCAACCGCGGTTTGCAATAAATTCAAGTATTGTTTGGACGCCTAATTTTGTTAAATCATGTTTAGTGGAAGCAATTCTGTTAGATTGTGTATTTCTACTTGTTTGTACTGACCTAAGCTATCATATGGCAATAATCAATCAATTAGCGAGAATTAAATTACACAAGTAGTGGGTTAGGTTGTTTAGTAAAGGCTATTTTTACTTCAAATATCTCTGAAAGAGTTCGACTAGATGGCAAATGTATACCTCCACCCACCGAAAATACATTACAGGGAGTAATTTACAAATGTGCGATGCTCTAAATATTTATGTTGAAATGGATTCTTCGTATTTAGAATTGGGTAAAAGCTTTTATTTAAATGGAAAAGATGTCTAAAACTTGCATTAAATACATGTATGTTTTACTAACTCGGATCACTTCAAAGAATAATTCTTATCAAGCTCATTGTGCTCCAATTCGATAGTCGTAATGGTAAAAACAAGCAACGAGTTCCCTCTGATACCTGAAATTCGATTGACTTGTTTGTTTTGTTAGTCTTTAGAAAACGACTATTCAGCCTTCAGCATGTTAATAAGTCAATTCTTGACGCAGTTGTTCTTACTTTCTGTTCCATACTGCTCCAGTTTAGAACTCAACATTTCAGGATTTGAACATTGCGTCTTTCATTTAACGCACTTCTCGGGAACACATAGCACAACCCGAACCATGGACTTAATCGAGCACATCTTGAATCGCAATCAGGGATTTCAGCCCTGGACAGCTTCAAAAATCAAGATCTTAGCTATGAACACATATTCACTGGAGCCCACCACAAATCTGGGCTCCCATTCTTTTGAACGGTGTTCTTTGAATATTGTAGTGTCCATTGAGGAATGTTTCAATCAGCTCCTGGTTGGAGTATTCCGAGCGCGCATTTTTAGTGAAAATAACTTTGTTGTCATGTTACAGGGAACTAGTCATGCTTGTAGCGTAAGTCATGTTGAGCTCTGGACCATTATAAGACCGCGAGTGGTGGATATATACATCTTGAGCTTAGCTGAAGGCTATAAAATAGACAATATTGCCGCAGTTTGTTCACGCAGCCTAAAAGCTCGCATGTATTATCCAACGGGACTACCAAGCATGCGGGAAATGAGAATGGTCACTGATGACATCCGTTTTGAATATTTCCAGCCAATTCTTGCAGTTGTTTCAGCTTTCCCTGGTCTTCCTCCTAAGCCTGGCCGACTTCTTCATGTACCGCCAGGTTTTAAACTTGCCGATATGTTCGTTGGTTCCAATTACAATCATCTTGCATTGGAAACCATAGCAGTGAAGCTAAACCTGAGCATTGACTATGTATCCATAGTTCAAGCAGCTGGAGAAGAAGGTGATTACTTTTTATTAGGTCCTCCAGGGTCGTACACGGGTGCTGCTGTGCTGGAATTGTTATCCAGGACTGCTCTGTTTTTCGAGTTTTCTAGTGAGAACTACCACAAGCAATTTCTGACTAACACAGAGCTCGTCAGATACACGTATTGTACCAGGCTTGAAGAACGAGAAGCATTCAACTTCCTTTTTTGGACGGTTCCGCTCGACACCTGGACATGGATGGGCTTATTAGGATCTACAACAGCTTTAATAATTTTACTACGAGGCCAATGGTTTGAAGTATATTCAATTCTAATGCGGCAGGAATGTAGAATTCTGATGAAAAATAAAACCCTACTTCTCTTCATTTTGATCAGCATCGTGTTTACGTACGGCTACGAGGGCGTGGTTTCCAGCCTCCTAACGGTCAAAACTCCGTTCAAAACATTCAAAACTCTCAAGGATCTCATTAACAACGGCTACAGTATTGCTGGAGCGGACTCAACCGAACCTAATGAGGTACTGGTGGACCTTTTTAAAAGAGAGAAAATAGTATCGAGGAATTTGTCGTCCTCTTTGATGGATGGAACCTGGAATTCGGGTAATTCGATCTACATTATTTCTCTCTGCAATGCAACCACCGCGAGCAACAACAAGGTGCAAATGAAGCTTAGATATAAAACATCAATGATGTTCCCTGGGGTTAAGTGCTACGTTGCTAGAGAAACTTCGTATCCTACAGATGTCGCTCAACATTTCGTCGGGCATTCGTCACTCCGAATTTTTGAAGCATATTCTAGACTCTTTAACGCAGGAGTGGTCCAAATAATGGAAGAATTATATAGCTATGTTGAACTTTTTCAACTGTACAGATTCAAGGAAATAATTGAATATACTGAGTCTCAACCGGACGCATTTCAATTCTCCGATATGAAAATACTCTCAATTTTTATTGTGTGGGTGGCATTGTTAGCATTGTCATTTGCTGCGTTCGTCATCGAAATCACTTATTTCTCGATTAAGATTTATGTCGAAAGTTACCGCTATATTTATTTACAGTTGCTTTATAGCTACAAACAAATAATGCACGGGGAATCATTTTAAACTTAACCTAATGTAATTAAGGCCGGCCTAACACATATTGATACACTATTGGTTAGGTATGTAACCAATTTTTTTTTTACTTATGTCTTGTTTTTTAAAATATTTCAACTATTTAGCTTCGTAAATTGTAAAAAAACTCTGTTAATTGTCAAAACTAAAACTTGTCAACACTAAACAGACCTGTAGTGTATGTAATATATAGTAAGTTAATATATAGTTAGTAAGACTAAGCTAAAAAGGTAAATAGGAACTCTGTATGTAGTTAGTACTAAATCAAAATGTATGAAAACTATTTAGGGCAATGGTCTTCTATATACTTTCGAGTTTCTGTTAATCCGTTTGTTTGCGTTTATCTCAACACTTGGACATGCTACAGGGATAGTCGAGGTCTTAAGAGCGTCGTACTGACCCAGGTATGCTAATAAAGTATAGTTGATCCCGATCGGATGACTCCTTGACCCCATAGTGACCCGAAGATCAAAAACCGGTCAAAAGTTTTTTTTCAAAATATTTCTTATATATTGTGCAGTGTGCTACCGTCCGTCTGTCCGTCCGTTTGTCTGTGTTCGCTTATCTCGACACTGGGAAGTGGTACAAGTTCACTTGAGGGGTCAAACGCTTTGTTTTGGTTCAATTAAGAAAATGAAGTATAGTTGACCCCGATCGAATGACCCAGCGACCCAAAAGTGACCCAAAATCCGAGAATCAATCAAAATATGACTTTTTTCCCGAGTGAGAATGCGTACGGGAGGAACACTGTTTTGTTCAATTTAAAGTTAATTTACCTTCGCGGGCAGTACCGATCTGTGCGTAACCACAGGCAACATACATGCTGTGTGGTAACACGTCTCGTGGCGGAAAAAGGTACTTCCACCGACGGTATATGCATTTCACCAAGCCTTCAAAACAACGAACAAAGGCTACACGCCAAACCATTGACTTTAGCGAAAAAACTACCAAAACAAAAATGTCGATAAATGTACTGTAGATTATGAGGGAAAACTGCTGCAAGCTCAACTTAAACTATTTCTGTGCTAAAAGCCCAAAAAACATGATTTTTGCCGTTTTTCTACATAAAACGCTCTTTACAGAGCCCTTCTTGTTGATTCATGTATCTGGGATACTGAAAAGTTTGACCCAAATCGCACGGGGAATCCAACAAGCGTACTCGCAAGTTCATACGTATTCCGGTTCTCATGATACTCGACCTTTTCCGCACTAAACAAACCGAAATTTGACCTCTGTCATGCTATAGTACATGCCGGGCTGACCTAAGACTATTTACGCTGTAGTCGTTATGTCAACGCCAACCATCAAGACAGAACTGTCCTACCTGCCTTGTAAAATATATGAAATAAAACAAAGTGTCGAAAAAGACACGAAAAATACCTTCGCGGCACACTTGAAAGTATGAAATAAGTTTTATTCTGTGTTTCATGTAAATTCAATACTTCTAATTTGTAATTCTTTAGTCCACAAAGGAGCGGCGTGATTTACATGTTTTAGCGTTTTAGCGCTCGGATATTATTCTGATTACGATGTGCATGAAAATCCCGCCGCTCCTTAAATTACAAATTAGAAGTATTGAATTAACATGAAACACAGAATAAAACTTGTTTCATACTTCCAAATGCGCTGCGAAAGTATTTTTCGTGTCTTTTTCGACACTTTGTTTTTATGAACTTGGTTTGACCCCCTGACCCCTGAATGACCCGAAAACTGAAAAATTGACCAAAATTTGACTTTTTGCAGGAATTGAAAATTGTGAGGGGTGAGAAGTTTTGTTCAATTCAAAGGCTAAATTTGAAGTATGTTTGACCCCCTGATCCCTGAGTGACCTCGTAACCTCTGAGTGACCCGAAAACCGAAAAAGTTTACCAAAATTAAACTTTTGCCTGTATCGAAATTAAAAACTTTTGTTAAATTCGAATGTTAATTTTAGACTCTGTTTGACCCCTTGATCCCTAAGTGACCATAAAATCAAAATATTGACGGACATTTAAATTTAAGGTCAAAACGGGAATTTTTGGGGATGAAAACTTTTTTTAATTTAAGCGCTAATTTTTTTACAACTGACCCAAATGACCAAAAAACTCTAGATTTTTTAAGAATCGCAAGTTTTGTTGACAGTTGAAAATATATATGGAGAAAATGTGACGGGCTAAAAAGTATCAAGAATTTAAAACAAATTTCGGGTTGAAAAGTATAGGTTAAAATGTCCTGGACGGGTTAAAGTTTGAAAAAAAAAATGGCTAAGTGACTGTGAAATGAACAGAAAAAAAATTGTTATGGAACGAGTTTAAACTGAAATGAGACATAGGGAGGATGTGACGGGTTAAAAAAGAACCAAGGTATTAGAAAATGGTAAAGGTCACGAGTTGAGAGGAAGTTGTTGATCAAATGTCATGGATCCGTTCACGTTTTAAAATAAAAATGAACATATTCTCACGGGCTGAATTTCTATAAAAAATTCAGTTGGCATGGAAATGGTGTAAGATGAAAAGAGGGATTGAGAACATTTGGCGGTGCGGAGAAGAAAAACGGAATTAGAAAAGGTCACGGGTTGAAGAGAAAGGTCCACGGGTCATGGACGGGTTTAAGTTGAAAATAAAATAGAAAATTGTTATGGGTTCGAACGAGTCAGGGTTTGTTTGGCCCTGTGTCAGAAAGCGAGACGGGTCGAAAAAGTTACTTGTTAAAAACCAGAAGCCAAGTAATGGTCATGAACGGGTTTAGTACACTATGCATAAAAATCGAGCGCTGAGGATTGAAGTGAATATCATGAAAAGAGGTCGGGTTTCAATTTAGAATAAAAGGTACTTTAATTTTTTCTAAATCATAATTTATGATATGCAATGAAGATGTGTAATTTTTAATTCTGTTCAATACTATACTGAATCATAGGTCCTGCGTCGGTAGGACGGGCTTCAGCTAATATATAGCTAAGAAGGAACAATTATACAGGGTCGGTATTTGCAATGCTGGCGCCCTGTGCGAGATTTAAGTTAATTTTTAATACAAATTGCTGATATATAATACAAGTGTGAAATACAGGCTGGGCAAAATCATTGGATTTAAAATGCTATGATTTTAAAATCATGATTTTGGTCTTGTGAAGTATTGAGATTTTTGGATTTTGATTTTTGGGGAAAATGGCCTGATTTGGAATTTTGATTTTTAAAATGAGATTTTGATCTGAAAAATCACTTTTTTCAACTGAATTTCCGATTCTAAATCACGATCTTATTTCAAAATCACGATTTTAAGGCGACTTGATTTCAATTTTGCGATTTTGAAGGCGAATTTAAGGTGATTTTGGCACATGATTTTGAAAATCATTTTCTAATGATTTTCCCAGCCCTGGTCAAATATACATTTAGTTGACTCATTTCATGAGACGGCAAAGATTCATCGCATCAGTGATGATAGGTCATTCAAATTGTGACACATTTCTTCGCAGCGAAAAAGCGTAGTGAACTATTTCATCTCGACTCAAAACACAGCACATAATTATCGCCAAATGTCACTTATTTCTATAAAAAAAATCATGTACAATGCAAAAAATCATAATTGTAAGGAAATCTATATTCTAGAACGCATTGAAGAACTCACTCAACCACTTAGCCCAGCACCAAATTAATTTAAGAGCTGAGTATAACTAACAAGGAGCTAAGTACTGATTAATTTTGTTCTAAAAACGCGAATGACGTGTAATATGGTTTCAATTTACCTCGAGTTCCTCAAACATTAAGATCCCTACGCTTGTTTGTAGAAATTGTTGTACAGTATACGGCATCGGAAAGCTCTCATAAAATGAAGATACGACAACGCGTATCACCTAAGCGATACGACCCTTCCTTCATGGTCAAATCGGGGGTCAAAGTTTGAAAAATCGTGTTCTGTTTTATTTTTTTTCTGAAGTTCCAATTAACTCAAGCCGGTCGAGTAGAACATCAAAATAACGCCCTGATTGAGAAAAATTTATTTGACATTTCATTTGCTCCGCCAAGCTTAAATTTCACATTTGGCCATTTTGACCTCAAAACTGGATTTGTGTGAACATCCCGGGAAACTGCATATTTAGAGAGTGGGTATCCCGGGAAACTTCATACTTAGAGACTCACTAAATATGCAGGAATTTCGAAAACCCCTACCGATTTAGAGGTCACTAAGATGGTCAAAATAAATTTGGAACATTAAAATTACCATAATTAGTTGATATCTGATACGTAGAAACTTGAGCACGATATTTTAGCGAAACATTGAGAATTAATTTTCCACAAAAAGGGTGGAATGCATTTTAAACAAAGAAATTCCAAGAAAATAAAATAGATATGCGAGTGTTTGCATAAAAATCCAGATGTTTCAGTAAAAACCATACGGATCCCCAGAAAGACGGGCGGAAACGACCGCGAAGCGCTCGTGCCGGAGACCCATGCGAAGACACGCGCCACATGCAAGGCTGAGCGGAGCTCAGCGTTGTTAGGGAAAGTAATATTATATAACAGTTCTTGATCTAAGTATCTAAGCTGTGAATTCAAACTTCCACCTCACTTCAAAAACAAAAACATCTCATTCTGAAGTTTCTCGTCTCAAGCTTCTTTTTTACGATCTTTGACTAAATATAAAGCATATAAGGCAGCATAAGAAATTATTGAAATACTTTTTTTTAAGTCGAAGTCGGCCATTCGGCGCCCTGTGCAGGCGCCCGCTTCACACGTGCCTAGGACCGAATATGACAGACATATAATATAAACATATAGGTTTCCGACAATACCCCTGCGCATTTCCTAACCTCTGAAATAAATAAAGCATACATGTTGGGACCCGAAAGATTGTAAACTATGCCTGGTCAGAACGAAGTGAGTGGAAACCCTGATGGAGGTTCGTAGCGATTATGACGTGCAAATCGATCGTCGGAACTGGGTATAGTGGCGAAAGAATAATTGAACCATCTAGTAGCTGGTCCCCTCCGAAGTTTCCCCCAGGATAGGTGGCGCTTGTACCAAATCTATTTCATTTTGTCTTTGGTTTAAAAAATTTAAATGACTAAAGTTCGGACCATTTTTATTTTACCTCATTTAAAATATTTCCAGAATTAAAATTTGCTCTTCATATTAACTCATAGATATATGAAGTATAATAGAGTACTAGATAGGAATTAAGGCGGTTTTGCGTTTCAATTCTGACTTGTTGTGGAGTGGGTGTTCTGGCTTTAGAGGTTGTGCTACCCATAGTAACTCAATATGAAATTTGTTAGATGCAATGTTAATACAATACAAAGCTAAGAGAAAGAGGGAAAACCCAAACTCCAAATCTGCCGGTATAGGTCGATTTTTAAAATTTCGTTGAAAAATTTGCCGCGCTCCCACTCCAACAAGAAACGAAAAGTGGAGCAATATTTGGCATTGATAGTTCCAATATAGTCTTATACTATACTATATTTATATATCTATGGTTTAAATCTTTAAAATGACTAACGTGCGGACAATTATTATTTTAACTCATTTCAAAATTTACAGAATTAAAATTTGCTCTTCTGTTTAACTATTAAAATGACTTAAGTGCGGACTTTTTCATTTTTAATTAAGTTAAAATTTACAGAATTTGATTTTTTCTTTAGTTTTATCAATTGAAATCACTAAAGTGCGGAACTTTTTCATTTTTAATTATTTAAATGTTAACAGACTTTGATTTGTCTTGTTCAATTAATTAAAATAACTAAAGTGCTGACCATTTTCATGTTTTATTAATTTAAAAATTAACTGAAATCTATTATGTCTTTAGTTTAATTAAATAAAATAACTAAAGTGCGGCTCGTCACATTCTTAATAAAATTTTAAAATTAATAAAATTCCATTTTGTATTTGGTTTAAATAATTAAAGTGACTAAAGCGTGGACCATTTTCATTTTTAATTAATTGAAAATTTGATTTTGCTTTTAGCTTAATAAATTAAAAGGAATTTAAATATTTGATGTTGTTTTTAGCTTAATTAATTAAAACCTGCCTGACGGCAGCCTGTGACCAAAAAGTACGAACAACTAGATAATAGCTCCGAGACTCTGACGCACGACCAACGACGTGAAGCATCACGACCAGCAGTCAAAGTTAGATGCTGCCATGGCGACGACGAGCATACACAGGCGTTTTGAAGCATACGCGGACTTGTGGAAGCATATCCAAGCTTGCTGAAGCATACCTAGGCGTTTAGTTGCAAAAAAAAAGACTTGCTGAAGCATACGAAGACCTACGGAGACATACGCAGGCTACCGGAGGTTTAAGCAGGTTAACGGGAGCATACGCAGGCTTCCGGCAGCAGTGAACAACAGAACTGCTGATTACCTTAAACAATTGACTGAAACATACCTTCGAACAAACGAACCTTTTAAGATATGCCTGTATGTAAAACCAATATACCAAGTGAACTGTCAACAGCAAATGTTAGTTTAACAAATTGGCTGAAATATGCATACGAACTAACGAACCGTCACAGGCTGACGTCAGTCAGGCTTTTTGTCTAAAATGGCTAAAGGGCGGCTCGTCTTCATTTTTAATTAATTTCAAAATTAACAGAATTTGATTTTGTCTTTAGCCTAATTAAATTAAAGGACTAAAGTGCGAACAATTTTCATTTTTAAATATTTTAAAAATTTACAGAATTTGATGTTGTCTTTAGCCTTATTAACTAAAAGGACTAAATTGCGGATGATTTTCTTTTTAATTAATTTAAAATTTTGATTTTGTCTTTAGCCTAATTAAATAAAATTACTAAAGTGCGGACCTTTTTCATTTTTAAATAATTTAAAATTTACGGAATTTGATTTTGTCTTTAGCCTAATTAATTAAAATCACTAAAGTGCGGATCTTTTTCTTTTCTAATTATTTAAAAATTTACCGAATGTAATTTTGTCTTTAGCTTAAATATATAAAATGACTTAAGTGCGGACCTTTTTCTTATTACTTATTTAGGAATTTGATTTTGTCTTTAGTTTAATTAATTAAAATTACTAAAGTGCGGACCTTTTTCATTTCTAATTATTTAAAAAAATTACAGAATTTGATTTTGTCTTTAGCTTAATTAAATAGGAAAACTAAAGTGCGGACCATTTTCATTTTTAATTTATATAAAAAATTGATTTTGTCTTTAGCCTAATTTATTAATGTATTTGATGTTTAATAATTTTGTCTAATAATTTTGATGTATTCTTAAGTGCAGAAACTCACTAATTGATGAGAAACTCTCTATGTGATTTTAGCCCATATACCCGGCACATGTACCTTTTGGCAATATGCGTCTGGGTACATGGCCCGATACGTTCGGGCCATCACTTCATTCAAACTAAACTCTGCGCTAGTTCGTAATCTCAGCATTACCAGCCATTAGCAGCAGTCTGTGGGCAAGTGGGTAACATGATTTGCCAGCCGAAAGAAAGTGCAAGTCATCTTACCAACTTGCTCATTCTATACACTAGTTACTACAAGTGTGAGTGAGTGTACGTTGTTGCATGTGATGTCAGGTTAACCCAGAGTGCAGCTTCACTGCATCTGGGAAACACCCACCTCCAGCCGCAGCGTACAGCCACTTGCAGTCATTCAACCCTCATTCTGTCTTTCTGACTCAATCAATCCACACCTCTCTCTCTCAAGTAAATACAGACACATTTGAGAATATTACTTCATATTGTAGTTATGTGTTTTTTTTTTAGCTGGCCTGTACTTCATTGTTGTAGGCAGTTAATCCACTAACGTTCATGTGAACGCGTTGCTCTATTTCTCACAACTTTGGACCATCTTCTAGCAGATTTTGAGTTGTATTGTTTCCAAAATTGGAAGCGTAGAATTTTGGTTTGTTGCGATTTAGATATG
>JAQFXZ010000776.1:0-15707 GCA_034694025.1 Ceratophysella scotica | reverse complement strand
TGAAACACGGACAGAACGGATATCACGGTCACTGCTGAGGAGTCACCCAAGTCAAACCTAAAAGGCAGGAACAGGAATCAAGGCAAAATACTGCTGTTAGACCAAACCTAGAGTTTTTGGCATTGGTATTGGTATGGTGAATCCTGATATACGAATGTTGTTTCCTCAATATTGAGCAATTTCGGAAAAGCTGTATTACCGACAAAAATGGATGGATTCGGCTGAAACTTTCAGCACATGTAAAGTAATGACTAAATTACATTTAAGCAAATTATTGGGCAAACATATCCACATTGACAGCTTTTATTACAATTTTAGCCCAAAAAATTATTTTCACTTTTTCAGGGTTGCTTTTTTACGTTTTCTCTTGTAAAATATTCCCCTAATTTTCTCTTGTATCTAAGCAATCACTGATCCGCAACCGTGAAGACAAAGCGATTCCTAGAATGCGATTAAATTTTAATGCATTTTCCTCCAGTCATTTCTGTTTTACAGGTTTTAAATGGCAGCAAGAAATCGCTTTGGTGCAAGTTGTGAAATAAATTATTTCATCCGTACTGCTTTGTAAAATCTGTTGATTATTAGAAGAAACACCTTAGTTCGTGTCTGCTCAAGTGTGGAAATTTTGGTCGATAAATATACGGAGGCAAAGATTTTGAAATTGTCAAAATCTTGTGAAAAATAGCGAGCTAGTCGACTAAAACTGTAATAAAAACTGTCAATGTAGATATTTTTGCCAAATATTTTGCTGAAATGAAATTTAGTTTTGACCTTAAATGTATTGAGAGTTTCCGAAAAATTCATTCATTTTTGTCGTTTTTACAGCTTTTTCAAAATGGCTCAAAATTAACGAAACGACCCTCGTATTGACCGTTCTGAATTTAACCAAGCTCCTTCGATCGAGGTGGATCGAGGCCATTTTTGGTTGCGACTCGGAGTGGCGTTTCTTGCATTTTGGTATTTGTCTGTGGCTTCTTACTGATCGGGGCTAACATGAGGTCCACCAATATGAGATTGATACTGTCTTGAGTACAATCCGAAGAGACTGAGTATGACGATTCGGATCAGAATGAAAAGAATGTTGTTCGCCAGCCACACGTAGCAGCTCCAGTATTGTCGCTGTTAGTTAAATTCATACACAATCAGATCAACCAGGCTATGATTTTGTCTCACCAGAAATAAATCCGATTTTTGACTATACCAAAGAATCACTTAGTCCACCGCAAATCTTCTCCGTAATTCCTGACCTGATTTTATACACACTACCAACGTGAGCGCGATTTTTGGGAACAGGCTCGCACGACAAAATTTAACCTAACCTAATCTCACATCAGAATTCACAAAAGTCCTCAGCGAGGGTTTACCGCAACCTAAAGTAAAGAAATGGAAGTTGCAATTTTGCGGTGAAAGTTAGTTATGGTCAATAATTTAGTTATTTCTTGGTGAGAATCGGAAATATTCGCGGTGAGAATAATATCAAAACATTTCAATAATTCAGAGAGCTTTGCACACTAATATTTTGAAATTATGTAGAAACTTACGTTTACAACAACGAAAATCGAGAAAGCTATTACATTGAGGAAGAAGAACGCCAGAACTATTGCGAGATCTGGTAAGTAAAGTTCAGAATCAGATTGATACACACACACTATTCAAAGTGGTAGAATTGTTTTTAGTCCCAGCAGAACTCAGAACTTACTCCGAAGATTCTGGTACAGTTCAACGACGAACTCATCCCCCACTTCTTTGGTATCAATGGACAGTGCGCAGAGAATGCAGGTCACGCCTTCCAGCAAGCAGAACTGTGAATAATTGGAAAAGTTGGAAATTGGATCAGTAGGTAGTGGGTACGGTGGTAGATACGACGAGCTTCAGTTGTATATTGCATTTAGTGTACTAAACAAAAAATGCTGTTATGTTTTCAATTTTTACCATTGAATAAAATGCGAGAAACCACCTGACGGCTTCTTCAACTGGTCGACAACAAGGATTTCTAATGGTACATCGATCCGGTTCTTCTCGGTTATCCAAATCCATAACTTCAAATCTTGAGATTGTGTCAAGCGGGAATGAGGTCACAAGTCACAATAGAAGACCAAAATTGGACTCATTTGTACCGAGTGGAATAATTCAAGCTTCCTTGCTCAATTGTATGTATTTTCGAAAAACTTCATGTCGTGCATTTTGGCGTCATGACAAATATGGCTAAAATATGTGCGGACAACCAATAAGATACAGTAGAATTCAATTTATTCAAATTAATTCAAGTTATTCGCTTTAAGATAAACTGTTTTTCAAGAAGAAGCCAAATCGAATCAAAAGCCGACGTCCGAAAAAAAATCTCGATGATCCTAATGCCCAATCCAAGGTAGTCGATGTTATGTCAACAATATGGCGACTGGCGATGCGATATACTTGGTGTTAACTCTGGTGAATGTGATTTACCAGGTCTCCCAGCACTACCAAGTGTCAACGTAGCCAGGTGCCGTGACTTGAAACTTCCTTGGATCACTTCTGACACGGGAGATGCGGGAAGAAGTTCGGCTCCAATCGTGATCAGAGGCTCTATGTTCGTGCTGCTTCGTGTCCGCAACGCGTTCCAGTGCCTCGACGTTGGTTCCTGCTAAAATGGATGCCTGAGCTCGGTGATCCAAATACGTCGCGTTGGCACTCATGATCCAGATGAACCACACCACAAAGAACAACTCTACAAACAGCACGATTCCCAAACGCAGAAGTACAAACGCCTGCGGAATTCTCCCATTCCCGACCTTCAAATTCAAACGAAAGCCAATAAACTTTTGTCAGGAGGGCTTTTGTATATTAATTCCTTAATTTCTGATCAGAACGAAACGGGATTACCTCTTGATGAAGAGCGGTGATGTAGCGCTGAGTAATGATGACGACAATCATGCCAGCTATGATGTTCACCACTTCTGAGAAGATCCACACGAGGAACGGAATAGTACTGGGTCGCTTCTGAAAATGCACAGGTACTTTGAATTTGTGTCAAAAGTTAGGTTACTGTTGTGGCCTGGAAATCATGCTAAGTAACGCTTACCATGCAGAGTATCATGAGGCTTGCCACTATTCGGATCGTAGTAAAGACCAGTAGCACTGCGAACAGAACTGAAAGGAGAAACAGGCAATATTAGTACCATACCAACTCCAAGAACGACTGTTAAAAAGAATGGCGTCAGGGTCAGGGTAGAGGAAACCTTAATTTTTGAGATCTTAAATCATTATGCATCACGCTATAAATAAGCTCTAGCCAGTAACCACCCAAATGTCTACTTGGCAAAGTATTTCAAAAAGAGGACCGGTGTAGCGGAGCTTTTGACAAATTCTGGTTAGTTTTAGTCGTATTGCTGGAAGAGCATGAGGCCCACCTAACCTATGCGTGTAACCAAAATTCGCGCGCTGCACCTAACCTAACTTAACCTAAAATATCAAAAAGTAAGACGAAATCAAAAGCGCTTCCTCTCCTCATAAACATGCTTGTCAGTGGTTTTACAATGTTTGGTTACACAATAAGTGGTTACAACGCTTCAACTGATCTTGATCTGGTCGATCGATTCGAAGCCACACCCACGGTTTAATGTAAAGATTATGGAACAGACTGAAACCAAAAATAACCACCACACCACCCATTGTAATCTGTAACCACCTATTTCGACAAAAAACCTAACCTGCTTTACCAAGGCGCGGTTCCGGGCATAATCTAACCTAACACCTAACCTACCCTCCTAAAGGATCGAAAAAGATAAGAGAAGTCATCAAAGACGCTCTTAGTCTTAAATATGTATAACACTTTTCATTGTTTACAATGGATGGTTCCAATCGTGTGGAGCCGCTGTTTCATAAAGTTTACTTCAACCCACACCCAACCCCAACGCCCACATGTAGTTTTGCGAAACGATCTCCACTGGCCAGGCCATACGTTCACTTTCATTACCTCGACATTTCTCATGGAATCTTGCAAATGGTTCCTCGTCTTCTTTACGTTGTTTCTGATGAGTTGTGGAATTCCTTGATCCAGTGAAAAGGTCCTTGTACCATTCCTTATACCAAAATTCATAGCCATATATTGCTGCCGAATATAGGCACAGTTTAAACAGGGAGATCTACAGGGACAGGAGAGATTATTTAATCCTGTCGGGTACGCTGACCAAATTATGTGTGACCGTTACAGCATACGCTTTACTCAAGGCAAGTTGGCTACATAGTATAACAGAAAGCAGAAGTAGATAGATGCGTAAAAGAGGCACAAATAAAAGAGCAATGGGCGATTTCCCTATGCCTATTTTAGTTTGACCATTGACATGGAAATTAGGAACATGCAGCTAAATATAACGTACAACGGCAACAGCGATGACAGATGCTTTGGAGCCTGCCTGGAGGGAACAGCAGCAGCATGGATTACCCCTTGAACACCGCTGTGGGTCTCCATACACAACACTGATCGCACATTCCTCTTCTTCCTGCATTCCTGAACGTCTGAAATTATGAATCCGGTATTGACCACAGTGGTTGTTCGTTGTCAGGTCAGGATAAGGTCAGACAGATTGTCGAAAGTACCAAAACATTCATATTTCGAAAAGCCCAGGGCAAATGGACTGTTTGTTGTTTTCCTCCTCTCTCCTAAAAGGAGACAAACAACAAACAGTCCATTTGCCCTGGAAAAGCCGCGCGCTTCATCCACGTCAATTGTTGTTCACTATGTAGTTCAAAGTTCAATGTATTTTGCTGTCATGGTGAATGAATCTACGGTTCCAGGTGTCACTGCATGCATGCGAGCGTTGCGTTCCTATCCAATAATGAAGCTTTCACACCCTAACTCCACTGGCGAGGCGAATGGCCACTGGCGACCAATTTAGCGCGAAGTCAAAATGCATGCGGGCGGACTTTTTTTAGCGGCACAATTTGCACGCTAGCGTGCGCCCGATTTTAGGAAAATGTTCAATGGTTGTCAAGCGTTTTTCATTTGACGAATTCTTATTTAAGCATCTTAACAATTGATGGAACACAATCATTACATGATGAACTTAACTTTAGTACTATTGATAAATCATTACTTGGGCTTATACAGGAATTTTCTGGCGGCGGTTATTCAAATCAAAATTACACCTTCATATTTACCAAGACGAAAACAACGGCGTTGATAAGCTGAGAAATCATTGTAAGTTTTGCCTTGGACTCCATGTAGTACAAACTGCCAACCTGACACTGAATTCTAGAACAGGATTTTAATACCCTTCCCAAAACTTTCATAGCATCCTTGTCTGGAATCGAAGCAATTTTTGGGTAAAGATGTTGAGAAAATTGTGCTGACATGTCGTACAAGCTGGACATCACGAGTGAAGTTGGGATGAGCATTGTGAGCGTGGCACCTGCTCCGGAGATCATCATTCCGATCGAAAAAGAATTCAAAATTTCAAAGAGACGAATGAAGGCTACGAAGAATGCAGTGAAGGCACACATGAGCACTAGCTTCAAGAATGAAATGAATATCCGCCCGAAGGTCGTATTGCAGTCGTTGTACAGGATTTGAATTGCTCGGTAGTGGAGGATGCAAGTTTCCGCTTTTGCTTCTTTGGAGGGAAATCGATCAGAGTTTGGCCAGTCTATGCTAGAGATTCAATTTTAAAATATGTTCATTTTGAGTGTCAAAAAAGCATTGAAGTTTTAGAATTTTGTTGTTTTAAAAAATCAAAGATTTCGGATAAAAAATATAATAACCTGGTCGAGTTAAACCAAGCTCCAATGCTACGCCGCCGCCTCCAGTGTTGGTTTTTGTCTCGCAGCATTGGAACCTCTTGTCGTCTTCAATTACTGTGTTGCCTCATGGAGCGTGGTTAAATTCAAGTTAGGCTAAGTTAGGTTAGCTTAGGCTAGACGCAAAATAAATTGAAATAAGTAGATTCTGCGGCGTTCCCAAAAACCTAACCTAAGTAATGGAAAATGGAAGGAAAACGCGGAGGCAACTCTGGAGGTGGCAGCATGGGGCTTGGTTTACTTTGACTGATTCTGTGATTTGAAAAGTTTGTATTATTATAACCAAAAAAAAATAAGCCATTTCTGCATACCAATGTATTTGTTTCAGATGTTTTAATTTATTTTAAATAGTTGAAAAATAAGGGATCATCATTGTTGTGTCGTGTCTCATACGAGTATTTCATTCCTAGCAAATAAATTGCCAGTTTGCCTGTTGATATGGAAATGTACATTATGCGTTAAATGTCAATTCATTGAACATAGTACTGCCACGCTTGTATCTGTGTGCATTATGTTGGAGCTAATATAGACAATTGGCTATTATATGCATTATGCACAACAGCCGGCTAATATGGAAAACGAATTCTAAACAACGTGGAATAATGCTTGCATATAACGCATATAACTATTTCTGAAGTTAAACTGCTCTTACTCAGAATTTTATGCTCTTGCCAATGGTGTAACTCTTAATTCAATCAGATACATATACCTAACACATGATTTGATTATGGATGAATTTGCCTTGCCTCGACTCGACCCTTCTTGTTTACTGATTCAATGTGTTTAGTTAGGTGTATTTGTATTGACAATTTTACATACCTTAATAGAGCACTATTCGTTGCAGCACGATTGCGAAATACAAATTAGTTATGTGCAACGTAAAAGTTTATCAAAAGTTCGAATGTTGGATTAATTTAAATGTCATAAAATATTTAAAATATGAAAGCCGATACATGCAACGTAGGTTAACAATTTAATGGACTTCACATTAAATACATAATTATCAGGGTAAATTCACTTGTTTGGTTTTTGTGTCCGCCGCGCTTCAGGGCGGCGGACACACAAACCAAACAAGTCAAAATACCCTGATAATTATGAAGCAGCAAATTCATGCCTCATTCGCTCTGTTATGACCAACGAACAGTGTTGCCACGAAAACGCAATGGTGTGTTTGCTTGCACGACTAAATAACAAAGCACAAAAACCCAGACACTCGTGCATTGAAGAAAATGTTTCAAGAAATATGTTAAACTTTTTTGAAGATTGATAGAAGGACACTCGAACAAACTCCTTTAATTATAATCGATCTTTGATTACCTTATTTGGTGCACCGCTGACAACTGACATCAGAATGCATCTTCGGCCACTGCCTCACCGAATCAAATCCAGCTGCGATGGACCCGAAACAAAAACAAAAATACAAGATTTACCTGTTCAGATACTGGCCGAACTATTTGATCGACTTGAACCATTAGCTCGTCAAAAAGTGCGTTCTGTTTGTAAATCCTGGAACTACGTGATTGGTCAGCTATTTCCAATAGCACTCCGGCTTGATTATACTGGAACGCTGGCTAAAACGGAAGCACGCTTCATCGAGCTCACAATTCTTGGATTCGATCATAAGTTCTACAACGGAGTGTTGTACAAGTCAATAGCTACCCGACTTCGAAAACTCCAACTTCAAGTCATAATTTTCAAATCAACTCATTTGGGAATTCTTCGACAAGCTACTAATCTGGAAGAGTTAGTTTTAATTTCCGTGTCATCCAATGGAAAGAACCCGACATGTTGGGGAAAATGATGAAGAAATACGATCATGAAGTAAAGAATTGGCTTCCATCATTGAAAATCTTGAAAATCGACGGAACACACTCCAAACGAGTTATGAAGCTTCTGTTACAAATTGTTCAAAATGGAAAATTAGTGGAATTTCACACGGACACAAGAATTTATCCTGACTCCCACGAATTTGATGATCCTATTAATATGGAAATCGAAATTCAAGGGGAACCGGATGAAAAATTTCGGATTGTGCAGGAAATTATCCACTCAAATCGTTCAACGCTCCGAACTCTTCATGGGAGGACCACAGAATTCGACTTTCATCCTCGGAACGTTGACCAGACGTGTATTTATCGCAAATTCGCTGGATCCTACTATCTGCCTATTCGTGATCTCACTGACTATTCCTTGAATTGGCTTCAAACTCTTCGGGAACAGAAGAATTTAGAAAATTTAGACCTCACGTTTTGCAATGGGGATTTTTCTGATCAACAAGCCGAAATGCTGGGAATAGGATTTCAAATTGAAGAGGTTCAACCAGTTGTGGGCTTCACAATGGATATTATCTTGGAGAACGCAAATGCTCTTACCAAGATCACCCTGACATTCTCCTTTGTGTCCTGGTTTCGTCGTGTTTCCGAGCTCAGAGGTTTTGATGAAGTATTTAGTCGGTGCGTGTCTCTGAAACATCTCCAGCTGGATATTATGAAACCCTACGAATGTGATCTTAGTCTCAAACCGTCATTGCTATATTCCTATGATCCGGGGCAACCCGGATTTAGAGGTATAAAAAAAGATCATACAAAATACGACTTCCAGCATAAAATATGTACTAAAAATTAATATTTTATAATTCCAGGCATAAAAACGCTCCCGAAATCGCTCAAATACTTGCATCTTAGCTTTCCAATTATGTGCTCGGCTCCTGGACTGCGTGAGCTTGAGCTTCCAAATCTTGAAAACCTGGAAAAACTTGTTCTGAATCCCTGCATCTGGTTCATCTTTACTGGAACAGGGGAACGAATCAACAGCCTTACGATTAATCAAGTTGAGCAGCTGAAATCTAAGCTAGCTCATGTCTTTGAACGTCGCCAATCATGGGGCCAAAGATAATGCGACTGGGAAATTGAGTGAATGCAAGCTAGTCACTCCTGGATTACTGAAGAAATACAGGAAGACGTTGGAGCACAAGCACTTACTTGGTATTTATTTGAACATCAAATTCTGATAAAAATCATACTTCCAAATGTAAAAAAACGTAAAATCGGACAATACTGTCGTTTGAGCTTAAATCTTCCAATAAAGACGAGTACATTATGATTCTGATTTTTTTTCGAAATCACTACTTGCGAGCTGCCATTGTTCGTTCCACAATTCTATTAATGCCATACGACAGAGACTTTTGGAATCATGAAGTTTTGAAACGTTAAGTAATGCATATAAGCTTTGTCTCATTTGAAATTCACTAAAATTTTCGAGCTAAATTTTATCACATTCCATTTTCTAAAAGGTCCTGAAATAGTGTAATATTTTTGACAATTTGCTATGTGGGCTTGAACTTAGTCCTTCTAGTATAGTAATTTTTTTTTTAATTAATCTTGTGATCCAGTCCTGAAGCATAGGCAATATCAAATCCGCGCGTCGTATTTTAATTGGAACCATAAATGTATGAAAGATCCAGGATTATACCGACACTTATCGATTCAAATCGTCCAGAGCTTCGCACTCTTCACGGAAAAAGTGCAAAATTTGATTTTCATGCTCGACAAAATTGGACCTGTATTATTCGCAAATTCTCTGGAGAGCTTCTTTGGATGCTTGAGAACATGACTCAATTTTTCCTGAATTGGCTCAGAATTCTCCAGGAACAGAAAAAATTGGAAACACTAGACATTTTGTTTTGGAATTTTCATATTCCTGGTTACAATGCCCGATTGTTTCGAACTGTGTTTCGAATTCAAGATCTTGAGCCAGTTGTAAGTCTGGCAATGGGCATTTATCACCGGAAATGCAAGAGTTCTAACTCGTATTACACTGTACATTCTCACGGTTCACCGTCGGCGACTCCTGGTTTCGTCGTGTAGCAGAACTTAAAGATTTTGATGAAGTATTCAGTTCCTTTGTTTCTCTGAAGCATCTATATGGGTTTCAAATTTTTCGAGTCTTAGATTTCTCATCAACCGCCAGTGAACTACTCCTTTTTGCATCATAGTATTTTACTACTGGAAAAGATGTTTGAATTTTACTTCATATAATATTTTCTTTTTTCTACTAGGTATGACGCCATTTCAATGTATCTTTTAAATCGTATGAAATTGTCTTTTCCAATAATCAACGTAGGTACAGGTACTGTACTTGGCTCTCTGTACTTGGCTCTAGTATTTGGTTTTGGAATTCGCATATTTTCTTGGATTATATCAGGGAGCTTGATCAGGCAGTAGTATATAGTACTGCCTGATCAAGCTCCCTGGGATTATATATACTTTTGGAAAACCCAAATGCGTATTTTTTTTTTTTACATCAAACTGCAATTTTTTTTAGGTGCGTACTCCAGAATGGCTTTTTTGGACCTCAATCCGTAAACCGAAACTCAATAAAAAATGAAAGAGGCGATCGGAGAGACGAGTGTTAGAGCGAAGTGACCGGTTGAGGAGCTGCTATTCGGCGCACTTCTCCACACTCGGTACCCTTTGCGTCATCGTCGTCCCGCAATGCCGCTCAGCAGGGGCTGAAGGACACAGCGTTTCTCACGAGCTTCGAATGAAGCTGCGCGGGCCCTCCATTTAAACCTTCCAGGCTTCTCACACCTGGGGTAGTGAACGCCCATGGCAAAGCCGGCCAATACGCAGCCTGACACCTCTCTGACCCGTCGTCACCCGCGACAGCCAGAGTCCCTCCACTTGCTGCTCTTGCTCGGACTATGCCCCCGTGTACTACCCGCTGACCGGGAGTTCGGTCGGGACCGAGCCTCTCCTGCCTTGCTACGCCAAGAACGCCGGCGTGGGGTCCCGCGTAGCCAAGGGACATGGCATAGTCCCTGGGTGAGACTACGCAGAGTGCCACCGGTGACCCAGCGCGGCTGCAGAGATGGTCGAGTCACCCTAGACCTCCCGCGCGGGCTACACACTTGGGGCATAAATGACTTCAAATTTTGATAATATTTTGTGGAGTGTTTTGGTTGACTTCTGAACACTAGTACTCTGACCCCGGGCCAATCATAGTTCAAAGTTCCCATATTTTTATTCTCATTAGAAGGAACTTATGATTGTTGTGTTGGCTATTCAAAAATTACTTAAAATACTATAATATAATTTTAAATATATAATATCAGTAAATTCTGCATGATTTGATTTGGGTAAGAAATAAATAAAAATGCCGATATTTGATTAAACAGCCACATCAATTAACAATGAAGAGCAATGATCCGTTTCATTCTACATTGCTCTGAATCAGAATTACTTTAAACTGACATTGAATCACATGCATACCACTTTTGGTCTGGAATAGAAATTCATAGTCTGGGATCTGAGATATTTTATGACGGTTCAGGCAAGGCCAAGTAGAAAAAATAGGGTACCCAGAGAAGAAAAAAATATGCAATTAATTGGGATATTCGTTTCATAGGTTTTTAATATTTTCAAAGTTCATATTTTACAATTTTTTTCAAGCATTACATTCTTGAATTAGGTGGAATATCTCTCAATCCACTTGGTACACTCCCCAATGTCCACTTTCCCATCTTTGTTCGTGTCCGCCTCCTGTACAAAATCCTCGAATGTCTTCCCTTGGAGACTAGGCTCATGGACTTCCAGCACGTTCAAAATCCGCGTGAACTCATCTGCAGAAATGTAGCCATTCTTGTCCGTATCAGCCTGAGTCGCAAATTCACGTGCCAATAGGCTCGTCTTGTGAACTGCCTTCGCAAAACCGATCAAGACCTCTTCACTCAATTTACCGCCGGTTGTCTGGTCCCAGTATCTTTTGTAGGCCTCAATTTGCACTGGCGTCCTTTCGTATCTCATCCCGTTCGTTAGCGCCACTAAGTCCGTAGTAAGGATGGTTCCATTCCGGTAAGTGGGCAGAGAGCGGAAGAGAATACAGAGGTCCTGAAGCTCTTCTTCGGTGTAGGGAATGTTCATGTCTCGGTAGGCCATCTTCAATGTTCCTAATTTTCAGAATGATTTGGAACTTACGATTAGATAAGCTATTCGAATGCTGGTTGAACATATGGAAACACCTGAGCAATATAATTTCGTTTATTAATTGCTTTGATACAACATTTCGTCGTCGAAGTTTCTGATTTTTTGGTCAAGGGAAACCAAACCACATCATATGTAGCCTCCAGTGTTGCTTTCGCGATTTCTTTCAATTTTCCCATTCGTTAGGTAATGCATGTTTCGAAATGCCAATTTGATTTAATTATTTCGATTTATTTTAGGCTTGGCTTGAGCCTATCCTAAAATAGCCTCCGCTAACCCTAACCTAGCATGAGCATGATTTGATTTAAAACACATTCCATGGAAGGCAATAATGACGTAATTGTCAACGCCTAAAGATCACTGGAGGCGCCATATCAGTGTGACAATTGATTTCCCTTTACTTGATTTTCCTTTAACTCGCGTGAAATCGCTGAATATAGTAAAAGCGTTTGATTTGATTTGAATATACGACTTTATGAATATTGACTTTAATGCTTAAAAGCTGACTTAAATGCTTTAAAATACTATCGATTGGCGTGCGTTGTTTTTTTAATTAACAAAGCTTTATAGAAAAGGTCAAACTGGGGAAAAATGGCAGAGGTTCGCTATTTAATATTTTAATTTGGAGATTGATTTTGAATTTATTACCTTAGTTTTTTGTCGCTATTAGCTCTGCTGGTGTTAAGCGTTACGTCCGAACAGGAAGTATTCAATAGAAAAAGTTGACTAGTCCGTATTTATAGAAATTAGTCTACTTAAGAATAATTATACGTGACCTGTCATTTGGACGATCCGCGTCGAGATACGCTGCCACAACGTTAATGAACTTCCGTCAAAAATATGATCTAAATTGAGATAAACTTTCAAACCCTTTAAACACGCGTGTTTTGCTAATTGCTCCGGTAGACAACGCGTCACAAAGCCCTGTACTCCAACCACAAATTATAAATATTTTTCCTGTATGTACGTACAAGCCAGCACAAACTAACTAACGCACATTTACCTACCAACACGAATAAATTAAATGTAACTTTCCTGGTTTTTAATTGTGAGCAGGTAATTCTGCATATAATTGAAACTTGAGGAATTTGAAAATTAGAGAAAAACGCTTGAATTTTAGCACATAATTAACCTTTTACTTCAAACCATTGTTTTCTTCGTATTTCTGAGATATGATGGAATATACGGAATATTTTTTTGAGTTTATGAGTTTAATTGAGTTTACCCTGCAATTTTGTTTATATACGAAATTATGGTGTATAAAGACCTGGCTAATACGAGTGTTGTTCCAGTAATTTTGTCATTTTTGAAAAGCTAATAATAAAAATTAGTTTAATAAAAATTTGGCCGGCATTAATTCTTTTATTGTTTTTCATAAAAACATGGTCATAAATGGTGATAAAAAGTATTCTATTTTGATGATACCGTTTAAGTACAAGTATTTATTAATTTCTAAAACGATGCCAATTAAATTGGGTTAAATTAAGAGTATGGAATATATACTAGGATACAGTTTACAACATTTTGTCAGCTGGCAATTTCAATTCTCAAAATTTGAAAAAAAAAATTCGCAAGCTGCAAGGCCCGCCTCCTAACATTACTTTGCAGCTGCAGTATTCTGCTCAATCCAAAACGTGCATTCGTCAATATCAACTCTACCATCCATGTTCGTATCAGCTTCAAACACAAAATTTTTGAATGATTTTCCGCTAAGCTTGGGATCATGTGCTGAGATCATTTCCAAGATACTTTTGAACTTATCTTCTGAAATGAATCCATCCTTATTCGTGTCTGCCTTGACGGCATACTCCCGAGCAAACAAGCTCGTCTTGTGAATGGCTGAAGCAAAGGTAATGAATTCTTCAATCTCAATCTTTCCTCCGCATTGTTCATCCCAGTACTTGATGTAGACTGCCACTTGGTCCGGTGTCCGTTCGTATCTTATGCCCTCAATCAAATTTGGAATATCACAAGTTAGAACTCGGCCATCATGGTAAGTGGGCATGTTCTTGAATAGTTCACTCACGTAGTCCTAGAATCTCTTCCGCACTGAATGGGATGGACATGTCTCGGTATGCCATGACTAAATGCTTAGATCGATTTGAGAACGAACCGGCTTGTGTTTAATCCCCTGTAAAAATCATTAGCCTAGGTTCAAGTTACTTTGCATGTGATATTACAATTTTAGTCAAACATGAATAATCATTCATAAAAATTCGAAATTTCAAAATCTTTGCCTCAGTATATTTTTCGCCCAAAAGTTCCACAATTGAGCAGATATAGAGGTTTATGGTTAAGCTAAAAGAAAATTAAAAGATTTTATATAACCGACGAAGAAGGTAATTCTTTGTAAATCACTCAAAAGCGATCTCTTTATTTTTAAAAATATCTTTAAAAGGGAGATAGCAAGCAACTCATGGAAATCATATTCTCAGAATTGTATGCTGTTGACGGGAGCCCATCAACGATTACTGTTTGCTAAAGAAAAAAAAATTTAAAAAAAAAATGAGAAAATTGGCCTGAAATAATGAGAAGAATCTTCGACTAAAATTGTAATAAAATCTGTCTATATAGAAATTTTTATCCAATAGTTTGCTGCAATGAAACTCATTTGCATTACTTTAAATACTGTGTAATGAAAGTTTCAGCTCAATTCGTTCATTTCTTTTTCGTTTTACAGCTTTTTCAAAATTGGTCAAAACGTTTTAAAGCATCCTTTTACTTCACTCAAACAAACAGAAACTGAATATCACTCCAGTGTTTGAAAAACAACAATTTGAGTCCAGGAATTATGTCGACGTTAAGTGAATAAGTACTCTCTATTCTCTAGTGATAAACGGAGTTGAGGTTCGCGAATTAAACCTCCAAAAAACCGCTTTCCTCAGGGGTAAAGACTGCAAAAGTGAAGATTTATTAATCTTACCGCTTATCAGCGCGTTCAAAATTAATGATCAACCTGTTCCAAAACCAATTTTTAGGTCAAAGAACAGGAAGGCCTAAACTTGTAAACGCTGACAATTCGAATCTGGAGGTATACGAATTACTGAAGGAACAAAGCAGCATGTGCTTCTATTTATACAAGTTCAAATGCTTGACAGCATGGAGCCGTGTTGTCCTGCAAAAAATTGAATTTTACTGAAATTTACTCAGAATTAATTTCGCAACTCGTTTCTCATGAAGTCAGGTCAAGTCCCATTTTCTTTGCACTTTTCCAAATACATTTAATGAAGATCCGTGCACCAGCCCCAAGAACAGGAAAGTTACAGCACCAATAGGCGTAATTTATTGAGCTGCACGAACGGCGGTCCTTATTTGAGCTTTTTTTTAAAATGACGGAATAATATGCAGAAATACATTTTTGTAATAACTTCTGTATTCGATTATCCAATGATCCAGCAGGCTAATTGCGTTTGCGTTGTAGTAATAAACTTTAACCACACATGGTTTCCTCCAATAAATTCAGGTTCAACATCTTTTTTTCTTTGAACAGATTCGAATTTTTTTATTCAATTAGAAGGAAAAGTGCGTTTTCTGGGGAAGAGACCAGCTGTCGGTTTTTACTAAATTTTGCTCTTCCAAAGCTAATTTGACTACATACATCAAAAAGAGAGAATTAAGGACCCTTTGACAACCGAGTGCCAAGAAGCGAGGTACCCAATATCTTGGCATACGTAATTGACCACATGCTGGATGAATACGCTAATTGGCCCCACGCTTAAAAAAGTCAGCAGGCCGAACAAAAGAATCGAACATCTTGTAATTAACTGTTTCATTGAAAATATACGAGATTTGAAGCACCTGATAGGCTTTTTGGAATTTAAAAGCTAATTAATGATCTTTCCAAATATTTGATTTGTTAAATTTTCATTAAAAAATGCGTCGACACAATGTGCAAGTCCTACATTTCCTCCACGTCGAAAGCTTCAGGAGCGGCAGCACAGTCTGCAGAAC
>JAQFXZ010000775.1:0-15713 GCA_034694025.1 Ceratophysella scotica | reverse complement strand
AACTTTCGCCCACCCTATTGCCCCACCCAACTTTCGCCCACCCTATTGTTTCCCCCCACTGTCGCCCACCCTATTGTTATATACATGCATACATACAGCAGCTGCTAATTATAGGATATTGTATTGTGTGTAGGATTAGGTTGCCATGTCATTGAATTTGCCGCCGTGGTAACTGTGTAAACAAAGTTGTTGTGCGACAGAAGGAGTGAGGGAGTTATACACTGCAACAGCTCATTATTGAAAGAGATCGTTTCACTCACAAGTTATTCGCTTTTCGCTTCAACTTGAATAACATGCACATGCAAATTCGACCTGTAACCTGAAGCATTTATAGATTAAGTACATAGGTAGGACTAAACGACTGCAATCTTTACAATTACGTATGACTGTAAATAATAGTCATTTCACATGATTTCATAGACCTCTGACTAATCGATCGTGTTTGCTTGGAATGTAATTTCTCAGCAGTAACTAGACATGGTTTGAATTGAAGGATGATTGCGTAAAATTACCACTTTTTGTTTCCGAGCTATGAACTACTTAGAAAGGATCGTCTTAATTGCAGAGCTTATACAACTATGTAGTAAAGGTTTTACAGTTGATAATATTAATAGTTATGTGGACATTTTAACTAGGTTCTATCCAAGAAAATTTCACCTTAGAATTACCGCGATGCTAAAGTTGTCACATGCCATATTTCATAAAAATTCTGACGTAAGCTACCAAGATCTGACGTATTGTCCCATGCCATGTTGCCAAATGAGTTCCTCAAGTAATATTTGAATTAAAGTAGAACAAATATCCGATTATTATGAATAACGAGCGAATATTCCGATCTGCGATTCGGTATCACTTTGGTCTATGCTACCATAGATGACCTGGTAGTTAGAACCCATACCCATCGTCATAGTGGTCAGCAACATGCATTTTGGGTCAAACAGTGCGAAATAAGCTGAACGCATTATATGAAGTTACTGTTGCTATGTGAACCCGAGCCACAACAGCATGCGTATGCGATGCGTAGTGCATATTGACACAAACAAAGTTAAAGGGAAATGTGGAGCGAGTGAGAGGAGTGTAACTAGTTGCCATGTAAAATGTAAACAAGGGGGTCTGTGACTTATGGAACCGGCTGTATATGAACTTTACACAGGGACTTCATATTTTGACCCAGGGTCAAGCAAGGGTCAGCGATGAGTTGAACCGATGGGAAAATTAGCTAAATTTTAAGGTATCATTAATGTTTGTAGGCTGAGTAGTTTGGGAGGAGATGATGAACATACATACATACACAGATTTACATAGATCAAGGTTTTTATGTGAAAGTATAATTTGATCCAGTAATAATATACCACGCTGATAAGACTCCGAATCAAAATATGCATCAAATATAAATTACTGTGACATATTGTTTTCATCATCCATTCATGTTAGTGGGTCAGTATTGTCAAGTCCGAAATACGGAGAACCAAAATATTGAAGCCGTCACTACTCATGAGATTCCAAATAAAACCCATGTTTCAAATGTTGACAAAATCACATGAAAATGGTGGCTTTGCCATCCACATGTGCGTCATCGCTTAATTTGTTTATCCAGATTTTCTGAAAGTCGAATTCTCACTGGTCAGGAAGCCCACTTGGGATTGTCAATAACGCGGTACATGTGAGCTGAACACAATATCGTGATTCTGCCAAAAAGGGTCACTATATACACCAGATATTCATGTGTTTCCGATTTTTATAATCCAAACTTGACTTTGTCAGGATGACGGTTGGGTTGACAATGCTACGGCGGTAACAGGAAATACCTCAGATAGATCCAACTCTCCGATCGGAAACAATACGGCGACGAGCATAAAATGGGCCCCAATGAATCAAGAAGACATCCCTCCAAACAGCCTGGGATGGTGTCAAAGGTTAGCGATAGCGATGACTTTCGAATTGATCTCCAGGGGTATGCATCAGACCGAAGTGTGTTGCTTTGAATCTTCACTCACTGATGTTATATGTTTTCAGATACACGGGTTCCGTACTCGGAGGGTTTGTTGTTCTTGTAGCCGCGCTGAGCCCTATTGTCATGATAGTCGGCCATAAAATAGGATTTTCCTCATCACGACCAATCACAAACTTACGAGAATGTGGACCGGAGTGTCATGCTTTGTTATTGACGCTCACTGTCAAGTTGGTGGCCCTGTTTGGAGCCATCTGGGCGATATTCTGGAAGTGTTCTCCAGCAACAATGCCTCGGATCTACTTTTTCCGTACCACCACCCTCATTCTAGCCTTCTTAGCAGCCTTCACCTTCTGGCTGTTCTATTGGGTTAGCGCATGATTTTCTTTCTCAGTCAAGGGACTAGGTTCCATCTTCATTTCCATAGTGCGTCTTTTGATTTTCACTTTTGAGGAGTGAAGTTGCTATGATGTAGAGTTTAGAATTAACTCAATACCCACTCAAATGGGGATAAGAGAAATACAGCTTAGTCCTGGACCAGTCTATAAATAATTAACTTGCAGGTGAGAGCGGAAGAAGGCGGCGATCTGTCAATGGTTGCAGCAACGGCTTTCGCTGGAGGATTGGCCGATGCTCTGCTTGCAATCCATTATTTAGGTATTTTGCTCACTGAAGTTCGTCACATTTCTCCACAATTCCAGGTTGGTCTTTATTCCATTTATTTGCTGAATAAGAAAATTACTGAGGCGTGGTCTTCTACTTGAACTAGAACACTACAAGTATGGTCCATCATCTTGACTATCAAATAGGATTGGTGTAATACTCAATAGCTGCTGTAAAGAGAGAGTTGTATCGTAGAGATTTGATAATCAGGAATTGCTTTTGAAAACACAGATTACAGCTCTCCGTTCACCCGATGGCACATCCAAGCAGTGGACCATTGGTAGCCTAAGCATTCAGAGAGCTGCCGTCTGGATTCTTCAACACTATTATGCCGAGTTTCCGTCCTACAATCCTCATCTGGACAGACTACCACCTCTACGAAAAAGACATCCTTCCATTAATAATGGGAACTCTTCTTCATTCAAGTTTTACGACTTCGACGGAATTACCTCTTCCTTTACACCGGTACGATACATTACTATCTTTCCTTGCTCAGCTCACTCCTGATAGAGAGCTGAAACCGAGGAGGCTGCTGCTAGGTTGCTCATGACCACTTACCATAATCCTGAACCTGAGCCTATATGGATCTACTTGCTTAATTCCTTGTAGCCTGTAGAATTGGGCAATAAATATTTAATATATCGAGATTAATATTAAAATACCCGTGGCTTTCATGAAATTCCAATCCTCTTTCGTAGTTCCAATGAACAGATTGCCTAATCAAGCTCTGTCCATCTATTGTATTCATCAGGTTGGTCGTCTTTCAAGACGTGGTACATCTCATAATGAAAGATTCTATGAAGAGCATGAATTCGAGAGAAGAGTGAGGAAGCGACGGGCCCGACTCGTGGGTGCTGCGGAAGAAGCCTTCACACACATCAAGCGACTCCAAGACGAGCAAGGTGGGTTGATCTGTCACTATTGAGTTTAGTACACTAGTCACTCATGTTCTGAGAACAAATCCATACTACTTCAGAGAACCGCTTCTTTACTTCTTGCTTGATGACTACCTGACCACCTTCTCGCTCCTTTTGTGACTCTTGGGAACTTCTTCATAACTTCTTTGACGAAAATCTTTTCATGAAAGTGCTTCTAGAGTCGAACCTTGTCTTGAAATCCTGAAATGGTTGATCAGAGCTCAAACTCAAGTACAAAGTACATTTTTCGCGAGATGAGTTAATGAGTCAGCAAATGCTGGAATCAGAGAATACGCAAAGCGATTCTATTTTAGGTAGGTGGATGAGAATTGGGATGGGACGAAGTTGGACTTGAGTTTAGGGATACTAGTCATCTTGGACTCACTTTTGCCTGAGTAAGATACATCTCACGATGAATAGACAAGTGCGTCTTGATGTGTATTATTGTGTGTATGAGACACTAGTTAGCGTATTGTCTCCACACATATCGTGTAATGGGGTGGCTTAACCCTCCGGATAACACATGTAGTCCAAACCGAAGCCATGCGGCTGAAAATGTGCCTGCTGTGGCTTTGGATTCACTTGGATAAACAAAAGTTTTCAAATGACCTTTCCTGGAGTACCGCTTAAGACAGGACAGGCCGTTGCGTTGGGTCAAAGGTTACCTACTGTGTGACCTGCGACCTCAATCGAGCAAGCAGTCCAGGGAAAATAGCTGCAATCTTCAGATTCATTTGTTCGTAAAGATCAAACATCAGAAATTCAGACTAGAATGAAGCGAAGGCGAATATTTCCATGGACAATATTTGCAGGAGCGTAAGGAACACTAGACGTTAAGTTCGGATTCGCGTACTTCAATTGTCATAATACAGTGAGTGAGCATGGGGAAGCCAGGATGTAGTGGAGGAGTGGAGGGTAAGAGCAGCGGCCGGACTTTGTTTACTTCAATAGCGATTCGCAATCGCTCTTCTCTCACCAAAATTTCACGGGGTGAAACTATATACCTGTGGATCAAAGAAATCGCAAGTCACGTATTGGCATTTGTTCCTTCATGATGCAGCTTACTTCGTTCTTCGCCTTGCTTCAATGCGTACCATGACAAGATTGTAATTTACAGATTAGGAAATTAGCAATTCAATGCTTCGAGTGCACACCAAGAATGTATGTTTTGATTCCGGCCATTGGTTTGAATACGTACTGACTGGTAAAGGTAAGCCTCACAAATGAATGCCTTGAGTATATTGAAGGATTTTTGAACTCTTAAATTGAGATAAGTCTACCTGGTACACTACGTATTTCTGTGCTTCATTCTCATTCATGCCTACTTGATTGCAATGAACTTACCTGAACTCCACCCTTTACAACGAGAGACATGCCACTTAAGATGCAGCAAGCAAAAACAAAGCAAATTCGCATGTCATGTCTGCTTGCAACATCCTAAATTCCCTCAAGTGATGGTATCTCTATTTTCAGGGCCTGCTGTTCCACTGGACTGTCTCGAGGCAGCAGCAGCTGTTTTCCCTTCCCTCGCAAGACCCTTGCAAAAATATCTGAGGGTCACTCGACAACAGCCTTGGCACACAGCGGAAAGCGTATTGAACCATTTGGCCACATGTCTACGTTTGGGACTCTCTCCTCGCGCTTTTCTGGACAGATATTTGTCGTATCAACCAGTTCTGCAGGTGGGTATCAAGTTTTGCATTTGGCTAAGTTAGGGCCGGGCAATAGGGAAACTTTATTGTCAGTCCGCATTCATTGGAAATAGAACAAAAAGCCTAATTGAAGTAGGTAAAATAAATTGTGAAATACCATAATAAGTTGATGTCTGATTCTGATATGTAGAGATGGCGGAATGAATTATCCGTAAAAAATAGAATCAAATTACCAATAAATAGTAGTGCACAGAAGCAAGGCTAAACAAGGAGTAATTATTAGTAAAAAACTAAAGAATGGATTCTACTGAGAACTGGTGCTCGTGCCAATCGTCAGGCGCTTGCTGAGCGCCAAATGCAAGCCGAGCTAAGCTCAGCGCTTGTTGATATCAGGGAAGGCATTTCTGGTAGCACCCTCGATGTTTGGTTTTGAATACCAGATATAAAGCCACAACTCGTTTGAGACCTAATTTGAGTGGTTCCTAATGAAATGAAACCAAGCTCCTCGATCTGCTATTCGACATTTAATCTGAATTAGCAACCACTGATGTATGTATTTTCCATCAATCAGGCTAGCCGAGAGGGAAACGTCTCATCATGGGCACTTGTAAGTGACTTCTCAGTTTCAAGAACAATTTGCAAAGATACCACATTTCTACTGCGGAATGGCGAAGTGAGTTTGCTGGTCAGCGTAGCAGCTTTGCCTCACTTCAAACTCACCGAGCAAGTGGTGGATCCTAAAAGCAATAAATTCACACTTCGTCTCAGCTCGGAAACCTCAGTTTGACTCCCACAGCTCATCCTTCATAGCATCAGTTAGTTGGACATCTAAGATATTTCAATGTCATCGATCTCCTTCCTCTCCTTCCAGTTTGATATTCATCCTGCTTCCAATCCGGATAGTACTGCATTCGTGAACAATTCTGCTAGTTTCGTATTTAGTTGTGTGTTGTGTTACACATGTCAATCAAGCTTCAATAGATGTGCTTTTTATACAATGAATTCAACGAAACACTTTCCCTAACTTTACGCGGGTATGGTGTACACGTAGGTTTAAGTACTTGACCAAAACTACAAGTAAGTCTAACTAGAAAAGTCCTACATTTCAAAGCTAGTGCTGGTGTGAGGCGTGTACTAGTATTTTAGTTTAACCGTCATTGTCTTGTCTACTGCAACTTGTAAGATATTATGTACTATTGCTAGTGTTTGATATCGCGTATGATGATGCACGCTTTACTGTGTTGTACAGAACAGCAGGTGTGGCTTTTTATCCCGGTTATGCAATACGGTTTACGTGTAGTTTAAATCTCATGCTCAGGTCTCAACGGCAACACAGTCAGTCCCCCGATGATGAAGTACAAAGTCTCAACAACCAGGGAATCTGCCTTGGCTAATCTTCCAAATCCCAGTCATTTGAATCCGATTCAACCAGCATTTTTGTTCTCTTCAGACTAGGATGTTCTGATTGTGGAGTATTAAGGTAGAGTACACTTGAAATTCCATGAACAGGAAAGGAAATTGAAAAAGTTCTGCGCTTTTTAAAAATCTGATGGCGTGCCTTTTGGTGTTACTTCAAGCATATCCTTTGCATATCCACTAAACTAAGTATTGTAGAAAATGAGACTGCGTGGCGTGACCGCTACTTATATTAAACTGTTTGTTTACGTGTCGCTGTCTTCAATGAAGTACGGGGGATGATTGACAGAGTTTAGCAAACTTGTAACTTACCAAATACGTTAGCTGAATTACTCTAATTTTCTACATAAGATGTTCCGACGTAGATAAACGCTAACCCAGCTGCAGTATTTGGGAAGTTGAGTCTAAGTATCAATCAAACCTCGAGTTGCACGTTTTTGTAATTTCCTGTGCAAGATGCTGTGTAAGACGATGTAGCGCTGTGGTATTATTTTAGTATTATTTATTATATTATTTATTGACCTCACTCAAACTCCATTTGGGTCTGAATTGTGTGTTTAGATTTACTATTTGAATTCAATGACTAGAATTCAAGTCTCACATTAAACTGAAAAATAAACTGAAACACCAAAAGTCGGTAACAAGCGGATAATTTATTTGCGGAACGTAGCTAACAGTCTAACAGTATATAAGATATATACTGTTAGACAGATATAAGTGGATGTGTCACAATAGACAATACATAATATGAAATTTAACCTAGTAGCTCCCAATCAACGTCTTCGGCATCCAGAGATTTGGTACTTGTGAGGGATCCCTGTCCGAATTTCAGGGTCTCAGACGCATGCTTAAGAAGATGCCCATTTCCATCGATCACCCACACCTCATCACACACGGAAACTGTTGAGCGAAGCAACAAAACATGTCACAACTACGAAAATAAAACTGAAATGAAAAGCAACCAACCATGTTCCGCCGTATGTCTTTTTTGCTATGCCACGATTCACTGCTTGAATCTTCTAATACGTGATATAACATGGTTCGCTTCTTATCAAGCGACAAGGGCTAAATCGTATGCCAACAAAATGGGAACAAAATGAAGATAAAAATGATAAGAAGTGAACATGCATTCACAACTCAGAACTCAAAATGGGATAGCTCTGCCATCAAGATTGGCAGCTGTGGAACCAGATCCTGTACATTTTTACCATCTTTAGAATTTAGCCCTTGTCGCTTGATAAGAAGAGTCCAATGCTCTACCACTCAGTCCTATGTATTCCTCTCAAGACATCTAGTATCTGGTCCTAAAAAGTGGTAGTCATGAAGTGCCACGTGCCACGACAAGAAATACTCAGATGAATGTTGAAATCAGGCTCATATGTATGCTTATTAAATACGACAAAAGAAACAAACACGAGATTAAGCACGTGTAATACAGAATACAGACGATGCTGTTATGTAGTTTGAGTCAAGCGTCAATTGCAATCTCCCTGGATGTGTTTGCCTATTGTTGTTAAAGCTCAGAAACTACAGTCCAGATCATGGAAGCTTTTTTGACTCCCACGGAGTCAAAGATGACTACCTTCGAGGAGTCAAAATAAACTCCAAAGGAGTCAAAATAGACTCCCAAGGAGCCAAATATGAATCCGGAGTCAAAAATGACTCCCTACAGCGCTGCCAGTTCTCCAACTTATTTTATGCCAGTTTAGGGCTAGGAAATTACGCACTTGATGTTAAAAGACGCTAGATCGGAATTGACTGCGGAGTCAGATTTGTCTCCCGGGGAGTCTTTGTCTCCCAAGGAGTCAAGGCTACCTCCGAGGGAGCCAGACTTGTCTCCCGAATACACAAAAACTTTCATAGTCTTGAGCTATGTTGAGAAAAGTCCGAATTAAGTTAGTAGTACGATGCCTGACAACACATCTCATAAACTCTAAGAACATTTAAGTCACCAACTTCACTCGTCCATGAGCTATGTGCCAAAAATCGATTGTCGGAAGTCGGAACAGCACGAGATAATTTCGTGCAAGGTGAAAAGTTTAATTTTCCCTTTAGGACAACACTCTGAAATTTTCAAACTTGTCCACTCAAAATGCAAGTACCGTCCATATAACTAAATTGTGGGAGTCAAATTTGACTTCCGGGAATACAAATTTGTCTCCCGGTTTGACTCCCGGGGAGTCAAAAATGGAACGGAGTCATATTTGACTTCGGGAGTCAAAAAAGCTTCCATGATCTGGACTGAACTAAAGCTCTCCTTCTTTCAAATAACTCACCGGTCAACACTTTGGCACATCCAGGAAAGGGTATCTTGCACCAGCAATCTCCGACAAAGTTTGTTTTGGAAATTCCGGACCGTTTGTAAATCTCCCCTTTAGGAGAGAGGGCCCACACAGCGCTGTCACTGCAAGTAGAGCATGAGAAAATTATTGCGGAAATCCGCAGCAGAGCTCAAAGAAAAGTCAAGGTAGTAGGACTACAATTAGTTCATAGGTTTTTAATTATCATAAGTCGGCTACCTGATAGCGAGACTAACAGCTTCAATAGAAGGAACTAGTACCCAGCCCGTTCCAATGGGAAGTTCCGGGAAAATGGCCTCTCTCGCGTAGATATTCCGCCGGTTGTCAAGTGCCCACACCATGTGGCCATTAGTTCCAACATATACCTGCGTCCAAAGAATTAGTCAATCAAAAACTTCAAAATACCGCACTTCCATTGACATGCCTTTGTGAAGATGGATTCTGCTCCAAAGGATGGGCTGCCTTCAACTTGAATCCACGCTGGGGACATGTCAGTTGCACTGGGAGGGCAAAGAGAGCCACTGCGGATGTAGATGCACCCTTTGGTACAACATGCCCAAGCCACCTCAGATCCACACGACACATGGATAAAGTAGACATTATTATCTGTAAACAGATAATGTAAATTCATTAGAACAGAGACTCTTCGCTTGCAGGAATCAGCACTGCGTTCCAAACAGAGAACGAGGAAGAGGCAAGACTCGGATCCAGGATCCAGGACTTGCCTGCCGAAGCCGAAAGCATTTTATTGGTTCACAGAGAGAACAATGTCAGGCACACTGGTGTTCCCGGTAATTCCCGAAAACAAAAAATTGCCAGCTTCAAATAGTTCACCATGTTTTTTGAATCTTTAGAAGAATTAAGGACCTTTCAAAATGCAAGTAATTCCCAGGAAGTAGCAAGTCTGAAGGTTTCGGGTGAAGATAGTGTATCGCTGAATTAGTTGAGCTTCTTACCCAAGGCGGACAGTTGTATTATATCCCAACCATTCCCAAGGTCATTCTTGGCACTGATGTTACAACGAGCGAAAATGTCACCCCTATAAGTTAATATCCAGAGTGCCTCGGGTGCTGGAGCAATATGAATCAGGACTTCGGGGCAAGGAAGATCTATGGGCTGTAGACAGCACACGAATCAAAAAATGTACTTATAAGGAGCTACATTGGACAAATACTTGCTTGCACAGGGCGGATAACTCTTCCTTTTTCGAATGGCTAAGTCTTCGACTAGCTTACCTCCATTTTCCCGTTTCCATTTATGTAGCAGAGTTTCCCCTTCATATCCATGACCCAAAGGAGTCCATGTTGATGATAAATACTGCCGGCATAGACGTTTGCCCACTTTCGAGTTTTGAATGATCCATCAATCAGAGCAGGTTCCCACCTGTGCCCTACATTGATTTTGCACAGAAATTCACATTGGCACTTCAAACAAACTACTTACTAGAAATAGACAAACTAGTCGCCTTGGAGTGCACCTCACCTGTGGTGCAAACTTTGTTGACGTAGACGGACGTTCCGCCTTGGACTGTGAACCAAACGAAGGAGTCGGAAGCAGTCAGCAAAGGACCCAAAGATCGGGACTGAGCGAAGCCGGTCCGGAAGGGCTCGGTGAGACGTTTCAATTGACTCATGGGACTAGTAGAAACTGTGGAAACAGCTGTAGAAATGTAGTCGGATATGGTTATGTTCCAGATGTGGTTCCCACCCGAAGGCGTCTTGTGCGTAACACCGCTGATGAAATGAACATTGTTGTGAACATCAGCTAGAAACACAGAGTTCTGAGGCCCCAACGACAAGGCTCCAATGGGCGGAATGCTCAAACGCAACTCGTTCCACAAATCGCCTGGATCTCCTGGATTTGCTATTCCTGATCTATACAGAACTCGCCCATCAGCGCTGAGGGCCCATACTCCAGACGCATTGATCTGGATTTGGGAAATAGACCAAGGTGAGTTCACGAGCTCGAACTTGGGAGCAGTCACACCACGTTCGAGCAAGTACACGTGCACAGCATCATTTGAGCCGACAGTCCAGCCCATGTCCTGGCTCACAGCACAGCTTTTGACCTTCTCGCAAACAAACTCCCAGCCTCCATCAACAGAGAACGGCCCATCAGGGGAAGGCGACAGAAGGGTGTAGAGATCTCCTTTCGGGTCAATTCGCCAAAGCACGGAGCCATCTGATGACACGCTGATGAAACGCGCCAAGTAGTCTGTTTTCACCCACTGCAAGCTGATGTCGTGCAGGAGACTGTAGTACACCTTGTTCTGGTGGTCCGTACATAGAACGTACTTGTCACACGAGGCAATGGTGTTGACCGCGATGGGCAATTTGTACTGAATCCAATGGTCGTTCCCAGTAAGGGCGTCTGCCTTGAAATCCTGGACGGACAAGTTGACGAGTTGGTCCTGGAGGTTGGTGGGCTCCCTGGTCTCCCGCTTTTTGTCAGTGGATTCAATGCTCCTTTCGAAAATGGACGTGGAGCTCTGATAGCCCTCTGCGAGGTTCATGTTGCTACTGCCTGAAGGAGGGCCGAAGTCAAAGTTGGAATTGAGGGAAGAGTCCCGGTGCTTGGCGTACCGGCTGTAAATGTCAAGGGAGCTGTCCAACTGAACGTCACTCTCACTGTCGTAAATACTAGTCTTCTCATCAGGATCTCCACTGGGTTGAACTTGAACACTCGAAAGAGACGGAACGCCGGACGAATTCGACGACTTGCTCCTGCAGAGCGACATGCTCTCTTCCCGAGTGAACTTTGAGACGCCACTGCCCAGTTCGCACTCACTCTTCAGCGTGTCCGGAGTGCCCAAGTCCAAGGAGCGGCTGAACGGACTCTCGCTTCCTATTTCGGTATCCACTCGTTCACCTTTCGTGCAAGGCTCAGCCTCCGAATCACTCTTGGATCCTTTGGGCAACAACTCGGACCAATCCAAGAGCTTGGCTAGCATTAACTCCTTGGATATCAAGTCATTTGCGGCCACTTCTTCCCGGGTACGAGAAATTGATGTTGCAGTGGAAGATGCGAAGGAGAAAGCTGCGTTAGAAGTGCTTGAATCGGTTGAAGATTTTCGTCGTGGTTCCGATCCGTTGACGTCACTTTCGGAATTGCTCGAGTACTGACTGTCCATACTAATAGAATCTGACAGGAGCTCAAGTCCAGTAACCACTAGTTTGCTCTTTTTACCTCTCTTTCTCTTCTCAGGCTTAAACTGGGTTAGGAGCACGTCTTCAAATGATTCCTCAGATATTCGATCAAATTTTTGAATTTCCCGAGCGCGAGATTGTAACATCACTTCGGAATACTTACTGGCCTCTGTATAGCTTGCTCTGTCGAGTAAGTCAGGTGACTGTTCCACGCAAATACCAGGAATGTCGGAATGCGGAAGAGGAATGACCTGTGGAAGAACTGTAAACTGACCGTCTTGAATTGAAACATCAGCTTCAATAACGTTTCTAATGGTACTTAGAACAGTTGAGTTGAACTTGGGCAATGCACGAGACGTTTCCTTTATTTTGCTTGCAAGAAAATTGAGCGGTTTGTCAGGTATTTTGTTGAAGTCGGGGAATGAGGATGTGAGAATGTCAGGTAAACCCTTGTATCCATAATCAGGAGCCACACTTTCCTTAGTTTGGGACAAATCCTCGGGTGTGCCACTTATTCTAACTATGTTTCGGTCTGCTTCAATGATGAAAATCTCGTCTTTGTGGACCGCTAAGCCGATGATAGATCTGAACTCATAACAAGCTCCCACGATTTCAACATTAACAGGGTCAAGCACAAACAGTACGTCTTTGTGCCACGATACTAAGTATCGATTCATATAATTGAGCAAACAGCCAAATTGATAGTCTTGCTCAGCTGGCCTTTGGTTTAAACTCGTGGCATTTATGAGCGCAATGCAAGGATGAGGTTTTCCAACTAAATCCTGTTGTGAGTTTTCAGAAAAATTCGGATTTAGCAGTGTAGCTTGAAAGCAGTATTTGATGAATAGAAAATTCTGAAACCTTGAATATGACAGTATTTTGAACGGAGCCATCCTGTCCAGCCACCCAGATTCGAAGGCCCGGACGAACTGAGTAAATTTTGTGATTTCTGCTCCAGAGACCGGGCTCAAACACCGCTCCAAAACTCCCATGGCTAAAATGAAAGAATACGTTACAAATTACAAGCTTGACAGCTAAATTCAATCACTCAAACATCTCATTTGCGTTGGGGCTTGAGTGGAAATAATATTGTAGATTTTAATAGTACATTTTCCGCTCTTGCGTTCCTATTCTTTTCACACTTTGATTCTCCGTCGAGTACAGGATGGAACGTGCCGTTGTGGACACTATGAGGTTCAAGTGAAGGTAGCTCAGTTGAACAACAAAAAACTTTTCATCCAAAAGTATTGCCGACTTGCTCTGGGACTACAATAAACAAAAAAGAGAACTCCATTAGAGTTGACTGCTCTGCTTTCTCATGTGTTCCATGCTATCAATCAATTGAATAGCGAATGTTCGAACCTCGAAAAAGTCGAGTTCCGTTTGAACCACCACTCCGGAAGTGTCTCCACTGAATAGTTTCATGCCATTGCTACTCCATTCAAGTGCTGTTATAGTGCATTTGTGTAAATCCCTCACGGTAAATATTTGAGCCTGTAAAGAGTCATTATGACACATTGGAGAACGCAAAGACTGACAAAGGAAATAAAAGTCGTTCAAGCTTTTCACTAAGATATGCATACTGTACCTTCTTCTGATCAGTTGACGAACATTTCGGTTCAGTGGCACGTAACTCAATTGAAACTTGTTCTGATGCAGTATGGTGAGGAATTTGGAAGATGCAAATGGTTCCGTCTCGATTCCCAGCAGCCACCATGTAGTCCAAAGTATGAACTACACTGATACATGATACTGGACTTGTGCTTCCCTGATGAATATACGCAAAGCAAATTAAGGTATTACTTATAGCATTCAACAAGAAAAAGTAAACAGCATTCTCCATCAGATAACAACTTGTACCTCAATCTTCAGTTTTTCCAAGGTATCATGCTTCCTATCGTACCAATATATTAGGCCAACATTGGTTCCCACAGCCAGAAAGTCGGGCAACACTCCGATGCATGTTAGTGAGAGATCCAAAGTTGTGAACCCTTTTTGGGCTTTGTCGGGGATCTTTGAGAGCAGGCCAGACTGAGGACTCCACTCACGCAAAAATAAGCCGGATTGGCTGTCGTTTTCCATTTCACCGAATCGGTTAATCTTATTTAATCTTTCCGGTTTGCCATTTTGCCATAATTTATACATTACACAATGTAGTAGAAGCAGAATTACAGATTACAGCAATATGACATAAAATATACTCAAGCTCTGTCCACCTTGCATCAAAAAACGCCTTGTCCTTTTATGAATAAATGTCTCAATAAGGTATGTTCCCTGATATCCAAACCAGACACCCGAGGCGACTCAAAGCGCAGGTGACAGGACAAGGTCACATGTCACAGCAACATCGGCTGTCGTCAGCGGTAGACTTCAGCCTCAGAATCAGATTGATTTCACAACACAATCTACAATCACAATACAATCGTTATGGATTTCTATTTAGCTGTACCACACAGTAACAGTATACATACACAACAAAAATAACGTATTACAAATTACAAATCATAACTATATGAACTGTGTAATTTATTAGTCACTTACACATCCTGTTCCAATAGTTTTACACCTTCCTTCCTACCCTGCTTGGCTTTATTATGCCCTACGCCTTTTTGTGTTGTGTCTTGTGCTTGTCCAGTAGTCCAGACAAAAATTGACTGACGCTGACGTATGTAAATACGAGCATTCAACCTTACGTAGCAAATGCGAAGATGTTTTGACTGGCAGCTTTTAGCGCACCTTATTTGTTGTGTAGATACGGTTAGAGTAAAGGAGAGCCGGCGGCCTGTAACGTCCCAATTGTAACGTCCCACTGTAACGCCATTGTAAATCCCCCGATTAATTCGATTCGAGTTGCATGTTGCATTAGGCTAGATTAGGTACTGTAGGGTAAGTCTAGGTTAGATTAAGTTAGGTTAGGTTTTGCCGAAACGCCCGAAAATGACATATAGAGTGTTACGAGATTGTTCCAAAGACGTTAAAATGGGACGTTACAATTGGGACGTTACAGGCCGCCGGCTCTCCCTTACTTTAACTGTACATACTTCATCAGCGCCACTCGACACTCGACTGCGATGCGCGATACACAGACGGACAGGCAAGAAGGCTACATCTATCTATTCCTCCGTACTTTCGTTTTAGCGTTTTAGCAGACAAAAACTGTGTGTTGCCAAAAATCATCGCGTATCGCGGCGATAGATCGTAGTGGCACATTTCATCACAGCAGCTATAGATCATTGTGACACATTTCATCGCGACATAAAATCACGTAAATATGGTTATAGAAAATAATAAATATGGTTCTTCAATTCCAAGATGGAAGATGCAATAGTGAATCCATTGTTTTGTTGATTAGAAGTTTGTAGTTTAATTTGATGTCAGCTTTTAGATCAATTCGAAGTGAAATATTTAGTACTTACAGTTAAGTTGTAATTAATGCGTAAGATTTCATTTAGTTCGTCCCTGCGTTCTTAAATCTAGATAGCTTTTTAACATTGTTGCCGATTGGCGATGATTTATATGACGATGATGTGCATTCTATATGATTTATTTGATATAACCCAAAACTGCGTATCCCAAAGCAGCGACATCAAAAGCGACATGTGCGACGGCCGAGCTACGTCAAAGGATAATTTCCGAATGCCCCATAATATTATTACGTTATATCTAAA
>JAQFXZ010000774.1:0-15721 GCA_034694025.1 Ceratophysella scotica | reverse complement strand
CTGAACGGACTCGATTCTTCTCCAAATCCTTTGGTGTTTCCCGTCGTCGCCTCGGACGCGTCTTCTCAGGAACTCGACTTTACCAACATAAACCAAACCTTGGATTTTCTGCCACTACCGGATCCGAACACCACGGCGGCCTATTTCGTCAATTCTTCTCTGATGGTGGCTCTGTAGCAAGACGTCTAACAAAGTGCCCTCGCCTCTCCCTGGGTTTTGGGCACTTTATATAAGCTGGATCCTGTCCAAGCTGTGTGCTCCAAACCTGCAGGCGATCTCACTTCTCTTAAACTCATCAAGCTTTCTCTTACGGCTTCAACTCGTTTAGAAACCACGTTGGACGGATATGAATGTTACGGTATCCGTTTAACGGAGGATAAAACTTTCTATTTCTTTGGGGCTCAGGTGCGGCAGTATTGAGAGGACAAGGTCCCCATGAATGCCGCCATTTGCAGTGATATGATTTTGACTGACACGGCTCCTTTAAATACGACTTTGCAACCACTTGAGTGGAATTTGTGGGGCAGTCATCGTTTACCTGGTGCCGAGTACAACTGGTGCACTACGCATACGATGACAGCCACAAATTATTATGTACGCCGTGTTCGTCTGAATCTTGATATTCTCAGTGGACTGGTGTCAGCACCTGACGTTCAGCCACTGAAACCTGCTCAGTATATTGATGGCGTAACCAATGCTGCATGCGGAGTCCTCCTTTGGGATGAAAACATCCATTTAACTCCCAGAACAGTCGACTGCAACCATTTTACTTACAAACCTTCACTTTGTATTTTAAGCAATGCATTCATCATTTGCCCAATGGACCATATTGGCCTATATCCATTGCGGTCGGCTGTTAGACTATGCTCGTTTAGTAGCTACGAACTCTTATACTGTTAAATTTTACTCAGCTCTCTTTAACTCCGATTTTGTCAACTACGGTGGATTTTTTACAGAGCTCCTTAACTCTGTCAATATTGGGGTGGATAGCCTTATGGCTTCCCAGTTGGGATTGTGGGAATTACGCCAACCCTTCTAAATCTGTATGTCAAAATGCGAGAAAAAAAAAACAAGTTCAATTCCTCGTGTCTAGTTCTAAGTGTATGTATAGGTATCCTATGCTCTGTGCAGCGCAAAGTAAAATCTTGTGTGTGGAACTAGGATATGTAGACTTTTAATCAATATACGACACTAATAAACAAATTTTTTCGTGTTCTTACATTCTTTTGATTGTATGTACTGAAAACAAACAAAAATAAATAAATAAATAAAAATAAATACAATAAAATATTATATATATATAATATAAAATAAAATTATTGTATTAACACCTAATCGAATGTCCGTTGTCCACTTACAAGAATACAATGTCGTTTTCTCAACTAATATAAATACAATGTCTTGTTAGTTATGAGATTAGTATAGACGGAGGTTGTTACTGCCATAGCAATTAGATAAGTCGATGACATCATACCTAGTACGTTGTCAAATTTAGGTTATTTTGTAACCTAGGCTAATTAGTTCGTATTGCAAACAAATTTTTTTTTCTCCACTATTGTACCACCCAAAAAATTAAATTGTGGGTAATCTATTTTGTGTCCCTAAGGGAGGGATGTTAGGGGATTGAGACGGGTCCCGGGCCGCTTGGCAGCCACGGGCCGAGGGCGGGACCGACTCAGCCACGCGCTGGGGGCGGGACCGCTCTCGGAGCTGTGGAGTGGTTTCGGGAATCTGTTCTGTCTCTCGGGCCTTAGAACGCTCCCAGAACTCAACCCGAAAACACCTTAAAAAGTCAGCAAATAAAGGTACAGATTGGAGTGAGAATAAAGACACCAGGCCTTCTTATTTGCTTTTTTTGAGCTTATTTGCTCAACAGCTTTTTTGCTTGTGGACTGCTCCTCCTTCCTTCTAGAAGCTTCTGGAATGTTGTGATATCCTTGTCTTGCCTGAGGCCAGATTTACTCCGTCTTTTAGCTTTGGTCGTGTCTAACTCTGTGGGTTGTCATGAAGTGACTTCATGACAAATGGACCTAGTCGTCTCCCTATGTTCTACACTAATGCCTGATCGAGCTCCCTGCCTTCTTCAATAATGATCAGATTAGTCGCTGTTAATTAAATTGATGGAAAAAGAAAAGGGTTAAATGCAAACATTAGGTCACATTTGTCAATTTAAAAAAAGTTTTTTAAAGATAGAAACTTGCCAGAACGTATTAAAACAAAACTACTTCCCAAATGGTGAACAATTAAAGGGATAATGATATATTTTTATTAAATTTTACCGCAAGAACCACTCACCGCACCATCGAAATAGGACTTTGACCATTGATCATGAGTTTGAGTTGTGTGGGTGTGTTGTCCTAGACACACGGCGTCGACAAAACAATACAATTGCAATTGCAGACATAGTGGTCGCTTAGTTTCAAAGTTCAAGCACTCTTGAAGTCATATAACAATTGAGCACGTGTATGTCAAAAGTGTTCCAACTTCTAAATCCAATACCCGAAGACTCTTGACTGACGTAGTCCAAAGCAAATAAACTGCAACTGATATCGGCAATTACTCGTTCCGGAGACCAACGTGGACTACAGGTCAACGCTCACAGCACATGAAATGCAATGAACACGCCTGTCACCAAATTTTCTTCGAAGACCTTGCTGCTCCTTCGTTCCCTTGAATTGTCACCTGAAATACAATAAAACTAGAAAGTTTTAACTATACGTAAAATGCTATGCATTGTAGACCATAATGCTTTTACTAATGTAGGTAGATAAAATCGAAACAGTTTCAATTTCAAGCTAAATTGAACTGATTCTTGATGTAATGTGTTGATGTGAATTTCCATCGTTTAATTCATGACGAATGACGAATTGTGTCCAGTCAAAACTAGCTACTAAAAAAAATTAGTCACAGAGATTCTACTTAAATGTTACATCATGAAGTCCAAAGTCCAATACCAGTTTCCATTTTAAACTTGCCGACCAGGCCGGACAGCTGAGGATATGTGTCCGAGATCTTTTGAAATTATACTGGACGTTATCCATAGCCCACGGAGATTGTTCCTTTTCCTCGCTTGGAAATTTCCACTCAATCTGTGTACACGCAATACAACACACACTCGTTGAACGTGGAATTTTGTCGAAATAGTCACGATCAAAAACATGCTCAGATCTCAGATCCTATTTCAAAATTGAAATGCATGACACAAATGTTTTAAAGTTGTGCATGTGTTCTGTACATGTTCATATACCGCTGTCTAAATTATTGGTTGTTCGGTTGTAATCAGTCATCATTAATCATGTACATTTCTGTCGACTGTTATTTGTTGTTTTTATCCCCACTAAATCCCACGTTCAAAGGCGTTCAACGAGATTGTGTTGTGTGTACACGCAGCGAGGGAATAAGTTCCAAGTGAGGAAAAGGCACGATTTCCGTGGGCTATGGATAACGTCTAGTGAAATTATTAACTCATAGAGTTAGTTACACCACATTGGAATGTTATGTAACAAATCAGGCGCAAATTTTCCATCACATGATGGATGAGTATCTCTTCAGTAAAGGCAGGAAGCATATAAATACCGCTCGAATTGCCCACATCTCGCATTCAATCCACAACGTTGGAGCTGAACCGGAAGAATCGATCAAAATCGTTACGCGTGCTAGTCTAATTTCTGTGTTTCTGAGCGCAGCTTTAGCTCAAATCTGTCCTCCTGCAATAGAGCTGAAGAATTGGATGTGTGACGAAATCTTGAAGACCATTGCATGTCGAGATATTCATGAAGACTTTGACATCAAGGCCGTGTTTGATAAAAGTCAGTCCGTTCGTGAACGAATCTTTAATCTTTGAACAACTCATCATCAGCGGAACAAACTTACACGAAATCCCTGAAGATGCCATCACTAGTCTCAAATTCCGCACTCCATCGAGTTCGGTGAATACTTGTGTTATGTATGCTCTCAAATAAATGCTCTCACATACATAACCAGACACAATATAAGGTACTAAATGTACAAGGGCTGAAGAGGCGTGGCCTCCCAACGAACAACGAACAACTCCAAAAATAGCGTCCTTTTAATCTGGCGTCTAGTCTGCGGAGACTTCACTTCTCTTTCTGCTCTTCTACTTTACAGTCAATAAAACATTCTCAAATTGAAAGTTAGTAAGATCCGTATTGAGCTAGCGCATAGGCCAGTAGAGGCACTAGGCTTAACATTTGGGGGCTCAACCGTGTAACCACGGGTACCCTCATTTCATAACTTAGGAGCAAATTTATAGTTCTGTAGCTTTCCTACACAACGAGTTCTGTTGTCTTGAGTGCTCAACGAGTTCTGTTGTCTTGAGTGCTCCCGTGTGCCGTATTTCAACCTAAAAATCCTGTCCTGGCGGCGTCGCGTGCCAGGGGTACGCGCTATTGGACCGTGACGGTAAGGGTGTCGTAATTTCCTTTTTCCCTTTTCCCGACCTCAATTACCTTTACTTAAATCCTCTTCGGGCTCTTCTTCTTTGTCTTCAGTGAGCTTGTTGCTAGGTGCCACACTCGAGCCGGCACCATTTTGGACGCCGTCTCGATTCATTGGGGTTCCTTTTTTTTTGCTCCTTCGACTCACCCTTCTCACAATTCACCCCTAGAAGAGGTTCCCGAGTGAAGCTTAGGGTCTAATCGGTATATGTCGTTGCCTGACTTAACTGTACTCTCTAAAACTCGATCCGGCCGACCCTTTTTACCACCCACCCTCTCAGGCGATTCTCAACTCAGTCGCTTTCCCGCAAGGCTAAGCGTCCCTACAAGAAACAGAGGACCCCAGAACCCCTTGTCATGCCTCCCAAAGTAGTTCAGGCCCCAAAAAAGATCCCTCCGTATAATGGGGAGGAAGATCCCTACGAATTTCTGGAACGCTTCGAACTCCTTTGTGCAGGCAACAATTTTACTAAAGAGACGCAGCTCCATCAGCTTGTTTCGGCTCTTGAGGGTACCGCCCTCCACTGGTACTTCACATACGTGAAGAACCTCCCAGCGGGTACAGTTCTGGACTATGATACATTGAGTGCTGCCCTTCAAAAGGCATTCTACTCTACTAGTTCAAATAAAATGCTTGCCCAAATTAAGGCCCAGGGCTTTCGACAGCAACATTTGGAGAGACCCGAAAAATATGTTTACACCAAGCTTCGGCTTTTACAACTTTGGGATGATTCCCATACGAAGCCCCAAAAAGTCTTGCATATTGTGAATGAGCTTCTTCCAGAATATCTGGAGAGTTGCAACACCCCCGATATCACTACTGCAGACCAGATCTTGGCACGTCTCCGTCGCCTTCACGAGTCAAAGCTTTTGATCCAACAACGTGAGGAGTGTAATCTCCTCACCACCGAGAGCTAGAACCTGAACTCCATTATACATCGCTTTTTGTTTATGGGACTGAAAGTCCCATGGGCCAAACTCTGCCATGAGTTTCTGCTTCTCCAAAGTGGAGCGGCACAAAAACCAGCATAAAATTCTAGCTTTGGGATTGAGAATACACATTATGTACTCGTGACTCATTTTGTTGAAGCTTCACTGCTTCGGCATTTTACTCACGATAAAGATGTATGGATTGATGCAGTCGCGTATCTACTGATAAGGACTACTTTTTTGTACATCTATTCTTGTAAATCAGTCCACGTCCGACTGTGTGGTTGAGTTTGCTCTGTTTATGTACAGTGGTCCTTCGAGTATTGGGTATGATATTTTCGATTAAATTGATTTATATCCGTAACAAGCAATCAGGGTTTCTATTATATTTCCCTTTTTTTTGTACATGTTAGCTTGTGTGCTGTCTTGGTCCTGTGTGACATGCATTCTCAATCTCTGCGAATTTTATGGTCGAGATGATGGGACGTCCGTGTGTGTAGCAAAAGGCCATAATGTACCGGGTGAGTATGACGTGTACTTCTACCCGGGTCATCCGTGTCAGCCAATTACTACGACAACCGCATGCCCTAAAGTTTTTCGAAGTTCTTCCAACTGGTGGATATGGATAATTGTCATTTGTAAGAATACGCTTATGTACATTTAAATGCCTTATTTTGCACTTGCTATATCCCTACATTTCGTGTAAATGACTGGTAATTGCATTAACTTTAGACTTTTTAGTCTTGTTATCTGGTTTCTTTGCCTTAAGACGACTATAAACAATATCGCACGAGTCATCAAATCGCAGCAGACGCCGATTGCTGACGCGCTTCCTTTGCAGGATTTGGATTCAGTGTTTGTAGAGTCGAGTCTTTGATCTTCAAGATCAACTATGACTCACTTTGACTCTCGTTACATTGTTCAGCTCAGATCCAGCTTCATTCTGTGATCTTTTCCGTCAAGTTCAGTGCCACATACTCTGCCATAATGTATTTTTTTAACTGTCATTCTCTTTTTGTTTACTCTTGTGATGAGCGACACATGTTGCCAAGACGACTGTAACTGTGACAAGTGCGTTCGGGCCAACTTTAAATTCATTCGCAACAGATCAGGCCTGAAGTGCGTGCCAAAAATCATACCTGCATTGAAAATACGCTTTGTATATAAATTGGACGACTGTTCACGTAAGTCCATTTTGTTCATTACCTTCGTGTAAACTAAATTCAATAAACTGTCATATGTAGGTATATCTAACCATGCGTAAACTATACTCAAATATATGTTATGAAATATTGAAGTTTTATTAGATTTATATATAAATTTCAGCGTTGGATTGAGAACTTATTGTATATCGAGCTCCGCCATCTAAAACTTTGAGGCCTGTCCGCCCCCTGCCAACAACTAGCATCATGTCACTCCCACGGACTTCATCCGACCCTGGAACTCATACAGTCAACACTGCACGTAGGTTTTGATTTATGTTTAAAACCACTCCGTGTCCTGTGTTGTGGCCTACTACTTCTCAAATAATATGCTTTAACAGAATACTAACTAAATCGTATCCGCACTGTATGTATTGTATGTTTGTGTCTATTTCAGGTCCTGTACGACAACTATCTTCAGTATACCGCCAAGCGGCCACAAAAACCCGCTCTCCATCAACATCATCAAATATAGTCAACACTGAGCGTGAGTGCCTGCTTGTATTTAAAGGCTCAATTGTATTTTATATATATTTAAAATGAACTCACCATTTTCTGTTGCATGTAATGTTCAGATTTGGGTTATGTCTAATTTTCAGGACATGTCCAGCGGTTCACATCTGCTACCCGCCTCATGCCTTCGCCGCCTACGACTTCCACCCGTCGTCCAGCTCAGACTGCTCATCCGATTGTTACAGCCAAGACGGAACGTAAGTGCTACCTAACTTAGCTCTGATATGATCTGTCGTGTGCAATGAGAATTCATGACTGTGATCTTTATGAGTAACTCACACTCGTAATATCGTATTTAATTTAAAATGTGATGTTGAAGTCATTTTTGCTTCATTCTAGGTCCGGTTCTGTTTCCGGTAATGCCTACCCGCCTCATGACAACTTCTACCCGTAGACCGACTGAAACTGCTGCTCCTACTCCATTGTCTACTTATCTTGCAGCAGCCACTTCATCTGGTCCTACTTTACCTTGTCCTCAAACATCAAGGTCAACGAATATAATTCCTGGACTGAATGTTCTCGAAGGAAAATAAATATGTTCTATTTATCTATACGTTAACCATTGCTCAACGCCAATACTTGTCCACTATGATTAAAATGCTGTGTCAGCTTTTGGGAAAATCTGAGACAGTGCAAATAAATATTCCAGATATAGAAATCAATTAAAAATCCAATAACATGTAATAATTTTTTATTTATTTTCACAGGAGAACTATTCTATCAAGGAGAAAAGCTTCATATCCGTGTTGATTCAGTCAACCGTACATTTGTCGTACGGCTACTAAGGAACTCATGCAACAACGTAAAGCTTGTTTCACACTACTTGGCCTAAAGGACTCTGGACAAGTGGTTTGGCGATTGGCTCTTCGAATCGGTTAATAAGCACAACCCATCGCTGAAACACAAACAACTGTGCAAAGATTACGGGAAAATCGAGATTGTCCAAGTTTTAGGTTACGCCTATCTATTGTTGGGCACTACTTTTATTTATACATTCAATATTAATATCAAAATGAATCTTTATATCTACTTAATGCTCAATGTATATGTATACGTATGTCGCATAGCTTCCGCTCTCCATATATATTATATGAAATAATGTATGTTACCAATTAATTGATACGTTTCATACGCGTTTGTTCCTATTGCCTGAGTGCCTTCGCTTCAACATTGCCATACTAATTCTTTAAATAATATATTCGTACAATATATATTTGTGGTGTTTTGCTTTAATATTGTTCAGTCTTCTCAAGCTACTCGACTAAGAAAGTTATTCAAAGTGAATTCAAATTTTAACTATAAAAATAAAAACAAAAAACCATGGCGTGTGCCCTACTAATTGCAGTCTTGTTCTACAACATTATTTTGATATCCTGCAACAATCGTAAGTCTATTCATCATAATATTAAAAATGCAATAAAACCTTTATATTAAAAATTCATCTTTATGATCGTAGCATCCGTTGAAGTTGCGGAATCGTGTAAAGCATGCACAAGCAAGGGATATAACATATATCAATGTGGACATCCGCACATGAATGACACATTCGTGTGTTTCGACTACAGGCATTTGTTTCTGGTTGACTTTACTTTCTTGCTGTCAAAGTCAAAGTCAAAGTGTAATTCATTCCTCCGATAGATTGAGTTGAATACTGAAATCAAATAAACCTGTGAGCAATACTCAAATGATGAATTGTCTGCCAGCTTGTTGTTGCCAACAGACCTCAATTTTCCGACTGTTCTGTCTGTCATGTTTTTCTCCAGTTGGAACAAGAATTTCTCTGAGCTACAAAAGCATTACACATTTACCTTAAAAGAACGACTTTACCCAAAGTCACAACAAATTCCAATTTTGTGAAGACGCACTTGAGTTTCTTTTGCAATTCATTTTAGGATCTTAGACATTCACTACGCGTTGATTCGCTCAAGTCGTGACTTTTATGTTGTATGTATGTATGTTCTAGGAGGAAGGTGTTAAAACGTGATTTTTATGACATTTATGTTACCTCAATTTCAAATTTTCTGAAATTTCGAAAATGGTTCGTAACAAATAAACCCCAAAAAAATAATTCAAGTAACTAGAGGGGGAAAAGTACAGTCTACAAATTTAAAATCGAAAATCAAAGTCAATAACAGTGCTTCAAACCCCGACCAAGAGGCTGGACCTTCAATCAGGCTACGTGATGTTGTGAAAAGAAAAGGAAAGCCTCGCGTTTACGTTCAATCTTAAAAGGTAAAACTATGTTGCATATTCAGCACCCGTATAGATATTTCAACCAAAATATAAAGAATCGATAAATAATTAGGCTTCAATTTATATTTTAGTTAAAATGTCTCGTTGACGGTTGTCCGTTCGAGTCTGTCAGACATGACGCTCGAGCTGCACATATGGAGCTCGTCCACGAATGTTCAAAATGCGGAAGCGAATTCATGGACAAATCTGAACATACAGGCTGCCCCAATTCTGTAGAAGTTGGATATCATGGACCACAACCGTTCGACGTAAGAAGCGATGTATTTGAAGAGTCAAGTAGGTCTCACAGAGGCACCATTGTATATTATGTTTATAAGCCAGATATGGTAAATGGTGTCCGAGAACCATTGGTTGATTTGTTGACTTAACTCGTGAAATACTTTAAAGCCTTCAGACTAAGATTAGTCGTGACTTTGGACCTTTATGAAATTGGATACGATTTTTTATTTGAGGATGTATATTTAAAATCACTATGGACAGTGCTTTCGCACGAAAACTTTATTGTGAATGCAGTATTCCAGTGTGTTGCACACATTATTGATCAATTGAACGTTTACTCTGAACGAAAGAGTTCGTGGCAAGTAAAGGCCTGCAAGTCGTTAGAAGTGCACGTGTCACAATTAACCCATAATACTGGTGGAACTTACATAGAAATCCCCAAACAAATACGTTTCAAACTGGTCTTAATTAACATTAGGAACAATGGCTACAATTGTTTTCATCTGTCAATATTAGCAGCTGTACATTGTGAAGATATAATAAAAAAATACATTGACTGTAGAACTAAAAGAGGCATGTCAATACCTGACAGTACAGCGTTGAAGAGAAAGTTGTCTTGTACTCTCCAGTACGAGAGGCTATTACGGGAGAATGAAACTGGCATTCATGGAAGTAAAACAGTGGATTTTACTGGATTGAGAGAAATTGAAGATTTTGGCGTCGCACTTTTGTCATTGGATATATTCGAGTCCAAAAACCCTGGCATAAGTGGAACGGTATATGGTAATTTCGGAAAAATACTTGATTCTGTTCGTAGTACAAAGCATGTGCGAGATTTACACGATAACTTACACTTAATATACAACGAAAGGGGCTAGTCTCATTATGTGTGGATGAAGGATGCGAGTAAAACGTTGGGAAAGGATGGACAGCATGCTCACTTGTTTTATCAACTATGTAATAGAAAGTTTGTCACACAGCTTGTACTAGTAGATCATCAGGTTTCATGTGGGATGGGGATCAATTGTGTTCAAATTGAAACTCCTCCTTCTGAAGATTTCCTAAAATTTATATCATGGGAAATGACACTAAAAAATCCGTACTGTATGTACTACATGTTTCATTTTGTAAAAATTAATTAAACTGATGCACCTTTTCCTGTTGCTTTTGTACTTATGCTTAGTACACCACACGGATTTGATAGAATTGAATTTTACGAAGGAAACGACGTAGTTTTAGAATTCATTACATAGGCACTAGAACTTGCCAAGTGGGTCATAAATAAAGTAGGTCGGACCAATATTCCAATAACAGCAACACCTTCTCAGGAAAAACTCTACAAGTTGGCAAAATAATGCGACTTGTGCTTGCAGCCTTTTGACAGTCCGTGTGATCCAAAACTACGCCATCACAATCACACGACTGGCATTTTGGGAGGGGCTAGGCAGAGTTCAGGATCCAATGCCCACGGCTTGGAGATGTATGTTAGGTCTATATTCTATATTCTATATTCTATAATAAATGTATCCAATACCCACTTGCTAACATCACTGGAGCAGTTCATAACTCATGTAATATGCAGGCTACAGTGCCGTCTTATCTTATTGCATTTTCACCTCACGGGGACGAATTATACAAGGCTATTTTAGCTACTGGTTGCGAGAAAGGGAAAATAAAGGCCAGTTTACAATAATCAACACGCAGGGGAAAATTATAGGTTTAAAGTTGAATCACGACCTCCACTTGAATAGCATTGGCAATCATAAGCAAGAGCCCATTCAAGATTTAATCAAACAAACCAAAGAAGCAGGTTGAAGGTTTCCCAACCTCGCTACCTTTTTGTTTCGGCACATGAACATTGTGCAGAATGTAATCAATAATGACTACACTTTCCCTTCACGTTTCAGCCTAACGGAACTTGACAATTCCATAACAAAATTTTGTAGTTATCTAAATAATAAATATTTCCATGCAGATGTTAAATGCACTAAAGAGCAATATCAAATGTATAGGTTGCTTAAACGTGAACTTAAGCTTGAGGCTCCAGTCGAGTATTTGCAATCTGTATTGACATTGAAATGTTTATCAATCATGGACCTGTTTACATTTTACAGAGACAGTAATTTTGAGCATACTGGTTTAGATCCAGTATTTAGTTGGACTTTTGGTAGTTTTGCAAAGTCGTGTGCTTTGTTTAAAGACAGAGTTCACATTGAATATTTGAAAGACAAGGACATGATTGAAATGACAGAGAAACTCAATAAAGGTGGGATTAATATCATTACTAAGCAAATTGTGAATTCAAATTCAGAACGGAGTCGTAATTATGACCCAACAGCGCTTAGAACAGAGCTCTTGAAATTGATAGGATACTATCATACGGATCATGCTTTCTTGAGCCGTTACTTATTGGTGACTATGAATGGATGACAGACCAAGAGTTGAAAAATGTTGATTTTGTAAATCCTCCCACTGCTCAGGGATTTGGATACTATTTCGAATGTACAGTTACTCTTCCCAAGGAACGGCATTTTATTTACAAGGAATTTCCCATCTGGCATAATAGGCTAGACATTAACACGTGTAGCGTAGGCTCAGAGTCTGTTTCATCCGAGTATTGGAAAAGATTAGGGAGAGAAACTAAACGGATTATTCTCACACTTTTGGATAAGGTTGACGATTGTTTTTATTTAAAGAGTCTAAGCTTTCTTATGCAGGGAAGAGAGGTTTTTGGAAAAGTATGTAAAGTATTACGTTGATAAACGTAATAGTGCTAAATCAGAACTTGAACGAATGAGCATAAAATGATGATTAATGTCATTTTTGGGAAATTTCTTTCAAATGGATTGAAGTATCCCAAACATGATTTTTGTTTCACAGAAGTTAAAGCCAAGCAGTTTCTTGCGAGGGATGGATTCGAGAATGTTGAATTAATTACAGAAAACATGAGCTGCTTTCAATTTATAAAGGGAAGGGCAGTAGACGAACACTGCAGATTGATTGGAGCTACTATTTTAGAACTTGGCAAGTTGGCAGTATATGAATGCTACTATGATAAGTTTACGTCCCGTGGTTCCATACTGAAAAATGGTAATGTCAAATACAGACAGTTTACTGGTTTTAATTCATGACATGGAACAAGGCTATTTTGACAGATTAAAAGGGATAAAGAATAAGTTTGACTTTTCCAATCTGCCAGAATGTCATCCATTATATTCTACAGAACACAAGGGGGTTCCGGGAATGTGGAAAATTGCACATAATTATATACAACAGTTTGTGGGCACCCGAGTTAGTAGTTATAGTTTAAAATTTGGTAAAATGTAATGTACAGATGTGTTGGTTCACGAAATAACACGTGGCTAGATAAGGAACGACATGAACAACTTATTGATTGTGTAAATAGATTCGATGAAAAAAAAACCCAAATTAAATCAATCCATGTGTCGGAGGATTTAAAAATAAATATACAATCGGTCATGTGAGCCTCTATAACCTAGATTTAAGTAGAATATGGTACTCTCCTAGTTTCTCTGTTCCTTTTGGATATGAAGGTAAATTACCCAGAGAAGATATGATTTAATATGCCGTGTCGTAACTTTTTATTATTTTGCTTAATATTGAAATGTAAATACAATGTGTAATAAAATTTTTTTTTGCTTGTATTCGACTTGTCTGTGGATATTTAAATTATTTGCATATAACCATCTACTTGTCAGTCGATTTGAATCTCTTTAGTGCATCAATTACAATATTAAAATGGCTCTTAACCACCTCTTAAAATCCAAAAAGTTTTTGGAGAAATTCATTTCTGATAAATTGAAATACCAGGATAGAATTGATTTGATTATGAACGCTTCCAAAATACAAATTAAAAGTTTTTTTAGTATTATTGAAAACAAGTCTAGGATCCCACTACATGAATTGAAAAAGTGTACAGAATCGATAAATGTGTTGAGCCAGACTAAGGTTAGTGATTTTTATATCGCAAAGAAAATAATTTGTCTGCACATTCCTGCTCTGCGTATGCTGACTGCAGCATTTTTGATGCACGTTTTGGAATATGAGCTCAATTCTATGCTGTGTCCGCGTGGCCGTGAAATAAAACTATTCGAGGACTGGACAACTTCAAAGTAAGTGCTCAAATGTTGATTTATTACAAATTTTAATACTATATTGACAAGTCATTACACACACGCAGCAAAAGCAGAATATTGTGTATTTAAAAATGGTCAGAATTACAGTCTATTTCGGACTTGTATAACATGTTATTAGTAACATATTCTTGGAGCTTGAAACAAATGCTCCGAGCGCATTGCTCTGGTTTAAACCCCATATTAACACACATTGTACATGGAGTTTCATTTTTTGCCAGTTTGCAAATTCTGTCAAATTCTGAGACGTGACTCAAATTACAAATGTATAAAATTAAAATTGTGTCCTTTAACGAATTATAATAATTTGATCTTACTAGAGGATTAAACATACCGTTGAGAGACTGAGAGTTGAGAGTATATATTGTTGTAGAGTCGAGATCCGTTTCGATGTTAATCGGGCAACTCTTTCCTCCATGTGAAGTCCAATTTACAACTTCGTTTCTGTTTGCAGTGAGTAGACAAAATTCGTGTATCGGTACACATACACCGTGTGTGTGTACACTATGTGCCAAGTAATTCATAATTGACAATATACTAACTTAACGAATACTTAATATATTACAATATTTGACGAAAAGTACTTGTCTTAAAATTTTAATATATAATTTTACAAACAACAGCTTAATGCTAATTCTTAGTATTATTTTCAAGTTCAATGTGTATTTAATTTAAAAGCGTACGGTCTACAAATCTGACAGCTACTGTTTCTTTCTTTGAGTTTACTGACTCTACCCGACCAAACGATCAAAACAGATTATGAGCCATTTTATCGTTGCTCCATAAGTTCTTTAGGCTATAGCCCATGCGTAGAATTGTGGCCATTGGACGATACTTTAATCGATGATAAAACATATACAGGCAGTGAAATCCGCATGAATTAGAATAGCTTGACTGGACTGCGCAACGATTATGTACTCTTCTAAACTTTCCGAGTTCATTGGGCAGAATTATATTGTAATGATGAAGTTCTTCCCCCAACGGGTCAAAAACCTCCAGCACACCCCGTCTCCTACGAGTTGGGCCATCGAGCATCATAAACAATATCCAGTGGTTCCCTAAAACACAAAACATGTTCCGTTTTATAGACTAAGCACGCAATAAAACAATGTAGAAGTCCATATGAATAACTTGTTTTAGAACGGTTCTGAACGTTTGGAATCGTTACATATGAATGCCAATGGGCCCAAATTAAACTTTATCTTTCCAATCTCGTCTCTTGCTACTACGGAGGTGGACGGCTTAATAGTTGAGCATTTGCTGATGTGAGCCATGTAGTTGCTGAGCGTGACCTCGCCCATTTTACGTGACGGTAACGTTTCGAAATTCGTCAATCTCCACCAAGTTTTGAAACAGGCCGAGCGCAATCAGATTCAATGCATTTGTAGTTGGGTTTCGAAACTGTAGCTCAACCTGTAAATACGAAATTTGAAATATTAACCAGCTCTTGACGTGGCGGAATCTCAGAGCACAATCACATTGATTTTAAATTTCGTATTTACCTTTATATTCCCGTGCTGGTTGGGGAGTAGCTCAGATGCATCAGCAGGTGGAATCAGGTGGAACACGTACATAGTATATCCAGTTTTACCTGTGTCACGAGTTATATTATTTCCAAATTCCTTGTTACTTAGGCAGTCAAACAGTGATTTAAACCCAATCTGGTAATTACTGTCTTCAAAATTGACTGAAATTTGTTTGTACTGTTGTGCATCCTGATCGCACTTGACTGTAATTAGGCTAAGATCACGCGGCTCTTTATGGGACTTTTGTTCAATTTTCAATTATAAGCTTCTGCAGTAATTAAACCAAAGATTGTGTACAGTGGAAGTTTTCCTGCAAATATATTCTCTGAAAAATACGTAGTTGTTCCTACAGCAATCTGAGAAACTCTGGTTGTGTATTCCCTTATTGGATATTCCGCTTTTCCATGTTTAGAAAACAACTGTTGGTGTTGCTTTACAATATTTGGATGTACAGTTACTGTTCGAAT